>OVAN01000108.1:75027-92448 GCA_900406275.1 Anastatica hierochuntica | reverse complement strand
TATCAATGACTCCACGAAACTTAGTCATCAGCCACCTCACATACTAGTCATTCATGGTTACTAATACTCGAGACGTTGGAAAATTAACTCCCCGCAAAATGTTAAATATACTAATCCTATTAACACCAGTCTTATGCTATTACCATTTTCATTTCTCCATACTAATTTGACAAACAATGCAGGTATGGGAAAAACACCGAAGAGCATCTCCAGTCTATCCACAAATATTATAGTTGTAAGTCGTTTATACCCTCAAAAACTAAATACACACAAAAGCTAACTTAATTAGTTGTGTCCTTATTTGTGATATAGGTGGTTGTACTACATGCTCAAAAATATGTAAGTTCACAAAGAAACTCTTTTATTGCAAAAGTAATAAAAAGACAACAAAAGTTGTAACGACTATAAATCAATATTTTCACTGCAGGCCGTACAAAGAAAGCAAGAAGTCGACGACAAGAAATTCTTCAAAGAAAGGGCATAACAATTCGCCTCACAAACACTTGGAAATCCTGCAATGCCGCAAACAAGCCGAAAAAGAAAACAACAAATCCTTCAACCTCAGCCGAACATACGCACGAGATGACATTAGAAAGAAGGGAAAATAAAACATCCAGAAAAGGTAAACAAAAAAAAATAGCAAACTACATCAATGAGTCTACTAAAACTAATATGATGAATTCCCCCATCACAGAAACATCTACAAAAATCTGTACAGAAGATCTCCCACCAAAAATCACTTTCTACGACTGTAAGTTTTCTTCAAAACTAATACTTTACACATTAATAAATTCTTCAACTTTGAAAACCAAAGAATATATAACATACAAAGTACAACTACTTAGTAATGACCCCACCAGTCACCCCGGGAATAAAAAAAATTCCAAACCCAAAACATAACCTATTAAAAAAAAAAACACAAAATCCCAACCCACTAAACCCAAAACCAAAAGAAATACACAACAAACAGAACATACTAATAATTTCCAACATTATAGGTGGATGCGAACAGTGCTCAGATATAGGTATCTTCTAAACTTAAACCTATAACCTCTTAAAATACGATGACTATAACTAACAACACCCAATATAATTTTGTAGTTCGGCAAAAAAATGCCAAAAGTATGCGCCGCGCAATAATAATGTCTAGAAGAGCTTCAAAACAATCTACAGGTTAGTAAATAGACATGTACATTTTGTAATCGACAAATTACAAGCTCTTCATTAACAAATTATTTAGTCAAAAACAATCTACTGGCGAGGCGTCATCAAGCCAACAACGACTAACAAAAATAGAGAAGAAACTTCTTAAAGGTACATTACTAGCTTCCAATAACTTTGAAATATATCTTTCCACCTCGCTTACAAAGAACGGAATGTAACATGCGGCCTTCCGAAAACAGAGAAAATGGCCAAAGAGAACCCAATAATGCAATGCACCTTTTGTCACGCTTCGGTCTGGTATTCAGAAAAGACAGGCGAAGATAGTAGAACGGGCATGCCCCTTTTCACAATATGTTGTCAACAAGGGCGTGTTAAGCTACCACCTCTAAGAGAGCCACCCGCTTACTTGAAACACCAAATGAAGGACCCATCGTTCCGATCTCTCCTACGTATATACAATTCTATGCTGGCCATGACATCCATCGGGGGGAAAATAAATCACTCCGTGTCAACAGGAAATGGACCGCCGTGCTTTAGAATACATGGCCAAAATTACCATCGCATTGGATCATTGATTCCAGTTGCAGGACAACCGCCTAAGTATCTACAAATGTACATTGTAGACACGGAGAACGAGGTTCGCAACCGCCTAAACACGATGTCAATGCGGANTATTGTAGAAGGGCAGCCAGAGGGGAATTACGTGAAGAAATAGTAGAAGGTCTAATCAAAATGCTTGACGAACATAATTGTCTTTGTAAATTCTTCCGCAAAGCCAGAGACAGGTTCAAGACCAACGACATTGAAAACCTTTCGATCATATTAATTGGTCAAAAAAAAAGGGCAAGACTTATGATCTACCAGAAGTTGGGGAGGTTGTCGGACTAATAGTCGGTGATATATCTGCTACAACTGGTTACAAAGATGTTGTTGTGCAACTACAATCAACACACTTGCAACAAATAAGAGATGACCACCCGCTTTTCATGAGCTTGCAATACCCTCTTCTCTTCCCATACGGAGAATATGGATTTCACACGGAAATACCTCATGCCGTCACTCAAGCGGGACAGTCAAAGAGGAGATTTATTAGTATTCGCGACTTCTATGCCTATCAAATCCAAACCCGCCTAAACGAAGGTATGACAATTATAATGGCTGGACGCTTATTTCACCAATATATTGTCGACGCATACACTGTAGTTGAGCAGGAGAGGTTACGCTGGGCTAAAGATAACCAAGTGCAGCTAAGAGCAGATTTGTACAACAATGTCTTCGACGCGGTGAGTAAGGGCGACACTGAAGCTAAGAAGCATGGTTCCCGAATAATACTACCATCAAGCTTCACAGGGGGCCCGCGCTACATGATCGAGAAATACCACGATGCAATGGCTATATGTCGGGCATACGGGAATCCAACCCTATTCATCACTATGACGGCAAATCCAAACTGGAAGGAGATAAAGGACCATCTAGCAACATACGGAGGGACATCAGGGAATGACAGACCAGACATCGAAAGCCGCGTTTTCAAAATGAAGCTTGATGAATTATTAAAAGATCTAGAGTGTGGAACATTCTTCAATCCACACATTGCAGGTAAAATATTAAACATTTAGCAGCTCTTTTCTTAATACTTGAAAACTAATACATAAAATATATCCATTGCAGTGCTTCACACCATAGAATTCCAAAAGCGTGGCCTACCTCATGCACATATACTGATATGGCTCGACAAAGCTCCCAAAAGCCCCACTGCTGAGCAAATCAACGAAATTATATGTGCTGAGCTACCAAACAAGGAAGAAGACCCCGAAGGGTTTGAGTTCGTGCAGAAGCACATGATGCATGGGCCATGTGGCATACAAAGGCCAAAATCACCATGCATGGAGAAGAACATATGCACAAAAAAATACCCGCGACAATTTACAAAGGAAACAACCGTCGACAAAAACGGGTACATCATATACCGGCGAAGGGAAAACAAAGATAGTGTGGCAATAAAAGGAGGCATAAAGTTGGACAACCGCTATGTTATTCCGCATAACCTTGACATCCTGAAGAAGTACGAAGCCCATATCAATGTAGAGTGGTGCAACACGACAAACGCAATTAAGTACCTCTTCAAGTACATAACAAAAGGGGTTGACAAGGCGACCATTTTGATCGAGAAAGGAAAATCACAATCGTCGGAGACGGACGAAAATACTACTTCTATGAAACCCAAAGATGAGATCAAAGAATACCTCGATGCCCGTTTCTTATCTGCGTGTGAAGCTATGTGGCGCCTTCTAGCTTTCCATATCCATAAAAGGAAGCCGTCAGTACAAAAGCTAATTATCCATTTGCCAGATTAGCACTCTATCACGTACAAAGACACCGATGACCTTGCACGGGTTCTACAAAAAATCGGTATAGACAAAACCATGTTCACCGCGTGGATGGAGCTAAACGAACATGATCCCGAGGCTAGAAAGTTAACATATATTGAGATACCTCTATTTTATGTATGGGATCAAGATGCAAAATCCTGGCATAAACGTAAGCGTGGGAGATCTATCGGAAGAATAGTAAACATCCACCCAACTACTGGGGAGCTATATTATCTCCGAATATTATTAAACGTTGTCGTGGGGCCGACATCATACGAACATATTCTGACAGTTAATGGGGTCAAGAAAGCAACCTTTAAGGAAGCCTGCATAGCGAGAGGGTTGTTGGATAATGACAAAGAATGGTTTCATGCAATGGACGAAGCAAATCATTGGGCAACGCCACACCAACTCCGCCACCTTTTTGTGCTCCTGCTGATATATTGTGAAGTCGTAGAGCCTGAAAAACTATGGGAACACTGTTGGGAAATGTTGTCCGAAGACATCCTTTACAAAAAGCGGAAAACTTTTGGGTTTAAGGAGCTCGAGCTACGTGAAGAAGATCTGAAAGAGTACACGTTGATAGAAGTCGAGAAACTATTGCACTTACATGATAAGTCGCTAACGGACTTCACAAAGATGCCTGCACCAAGCCTAAACATCTTAAAGGATTTGAAAAGCAGCCTGTGGACACAAGAGCTACAATACAACACCCTCGCTGAGAAACAAAACCACGACCAACTATTCAGCACACTTAATGAAGCCCAAAAAACTGCATATGAAGCGGTTATCAACTCGGGAAGCTATTCTTCCTTTATGGCCTAGGAGGTACAGGAAAAACATATGTGTACCGCACAATCATCTCCAAGTTACGGTCCATCGAGAAAGTGGTTCTACCAGTAGCTTCCTTAGGAATAGCCTCTTTGCTCCTTCCAGGAGGTCGCACAGCTCACTCAAGGTTTAAAATACCGCTAGATGTAACCGAAGACTCCATGTGCGAAATTAAAAGGGGAACAATGCTTTCACAACTACTAGCAAAGACAGAACTAATCATCTGGGACGAAGCTCCAATGGCACATAAACACACATTTGAGGCGCTAGACAGAACCCTTAGAGACATACTCTCAGAAACAAATGCATCTGCAAGCGAGAAACCGTTCGGAGGGAAAACAATATTACTTGGAGGAGACTTCTGCCAAATCTTACCAGTAATACCACAAGGAACAAGAACAGACACAATGACAGCCTCAATTAGCCAATCATATTTATGGGCCCATTGTGACATTTTAACCCTAGAGAAGAATATGAGGCTGGAAGCACCAGAAACAAAATTCGCCTCATGGTTACTCAGTGTTGGAGACGGCACCGCTTCAGTGGCCAACACATCGCCTCCGCAAGAGGATCATAATGGAGAAATTATATCAATTCCGCCAGAATTCTTCATGGCTAAAAGTGGGGATCCATTAGCAGATATAGCAGCGGCAACACTAACCTCAAGTGATTCATCCGAACAAGCAAGCCATCAATTCACAGAGCATGCTATATTAACTCCCAGAAATGAAACGGTTGATGACATCAATGACTACATGCTGAGTCATATGCCTGGAGAACTAAAAGAATATCTGAGCGCAGATAGCTACGAGATAGTCGAGACAGTAGGTCGCGATTACAGTGCAATGTACCCTACAGAGTATCTGAACTCATTAGAGTTCCCTGGACTGCCAAAACATAAGCTTAAGCTTAAAATAGGCGTCCCAATTATGCTCTTAAGGAACATAAACCAGAGAGAAGGGCTCTGTAATGGGACAAGGTTAACAATCACACAACTCGGCGAACGGGTGATTGAGGGTGAGGTAATCACAGGGATAAATGCCGGTCAAAAGGTCCTAATACCGAGGATAATTCTTTCGCCAACGAAAACTAATCACCCATTCACGCTCAAAAGACGACAATTCCCTGTTAGGATTTGCTACGCAATGACGATCAACAAAAGCCAGGGCCAAAGCTTGAAAAAAGTACTCCTCTACTTGCCAAGACCAGTCTTTAGTCACGGACAACTATATGTCGCGCTCTCAAGAGTAACAAGCCCACAAGGGTTACAAATCTTACAAGGCGACGAAGAACAAAATGAGAGCGCAACAAATATTGTCTACAAAGAAATTTACTTAGGCCTACCCAGAAGCTAAGGTACGTAATCTTATACGAAATAATTTAGAACAACAAAGGAAAAAAATGAAATCAAACAAAACAATACTGTGTAGGAAAACACATTGCCGAACAAATACATATATAAAACTAATATAACATTACATGTTATTTTCAGATTTCCAGCTGGAAGATCTACAAACGCTACAACAACATCTCAACTACATGCACAAAACCGCCGTCGCTACGCAACAAACACAATGGCCACCCAAGCATATTACCGCGCTAAGAAAGAGTGCTTTAAATGACATACAAACAATTAAGTGGGTAGCAGTTACAACGCTTCACAATTTGAACATCTTCTAAATTAAGGACTTCATCATTTTTACTACATGCATATTCAATTTCCTCAGTTTTCAAACAATGGAGACTACCAAAATAACAAATTATTCGAAAAACACAATAGGAAACAAACCTTATACAACACACCCATAACATAGACCACCTACAAATAAAATACATACACAAATCCGCGCGTAGCGCGGCTCTTCCCCTAGTAAAAAATAATAAGTGGAGCAAAACTCAATCAATATAAAAATACTAAAAGGGAGGCTCAAGAGTTGAATTTGAATATAATTATGTATATCTAAACATATTTTAGCAAACGTGACATATTGACATCATGCAAAATCTCTACAAAATATAAATTTATGATTTTGAAAATCTTCTAGGAGATCAAAAGAGATACTTGTTTGAAGTCAATGAAAAGAATTACCTCTAGAAGTTGTAAAAGATACTAAATCTAATGTACTAAAACTTTAGTTGAAAAAAAAAATCTCGTCCACGTAGAGATCTACAGCTAACCAAACCAAAGACTTATAGAGACAAATGGGACCGTATGCTAAGAACTACTTCGACTCTTCGTATACTTTCTCCGTAGTTTCTTTTTTTTTTCTTTATGTCGTATTCTCCCAAAATCAAGTAGATTTAAAGACTTTTAACCCCCCCAAAAAAAGTTGATTAAAAGAATCTCTTTTTTTCTTGTTTTGATATTTGTTTCCTCTTTTGTTTTTTTGTGTTTGTTTCTACGCATCACCAAATAATAGAGAAATATTTGTCGTAACGTACATATACAAATCTCTAATTTTGTCAATATCAAAAGGAGTACGTGTGTAATAATACAGACCACTTGCTTAATTTGATGGATCAGAGACAGCCTTTGATTGATTCATCTGTTTTCTTCTTTAGTTTTTTCCTAAACAAATTAAAACCGTGTTCTTTTTTTATTGTACTCCCCGTGCATTAGACTCTATATATACACGAGTAGTTCACCACTGAAATAATTAGGAACCAAAATACTTTCATCAGAGCTTTCTCTTTAAACATATTGAAGAATACAAATTTTTTTAAAAGATTGAGGTCATGGATAGATCAGAATCAGGAAGAAGAAGATTTTTAACCGGAGCTGAAATGGCGCCGACGCCAATGATTTCTCGTCGTAGATTTTCAATATCTCCAGCTCTAGAGACCATTTTGGAAGAAAGATCCGATGATTTTAATCATCAAAATTATGATTCAAAGATCGTTGTCGGGCAACAACGATATTGTCTTTTTCTTCTCGTTCCTGCGATTATATCAGCAGTTTCATGTGTTTTGTTGTATAGACCTGATCGTATTGTTCGATTGTCCTGAACGTATATATGTATAAGTATTTCAATATGTATAAGAAGAAGAGTTTCTCTATATGCAATCTTATGTCGGTTTCAATTCATAGTGTTAGTTTGTTCATGCATTCTCAATTATGCATTTATTACATGTTCTTCATGTTCATAATTTTTTTTTTTTGTTAAAGGTCATGTTCATAATTTCTGGTTTCGTTTATCATTAAGTGTTTTTTTTTATATCATGGCCTAAGTTTTTACAAATGAATTCATATGTAAAAATAGGGATTTAAATCAATAAAACTACATGTGTATCAAATTTTGCAAACAGCCTATGCCAATAAATTTTGGAGCTTTGATCGATAATCTCTCAAAATTTGGTTAAAACGCTTACTGACTTACGCAAAACACATTTTTTACGTTAAAAACAACAAATCTGACTCTTTCAAAGTCGTAATTAACTCTTGTTCAACCTAAAATCATGGAGAGATTTTGATATTAACAACAGATTAACATTACAAATTAAAGAAGCATGCAATCAATAGTCTTTGATAGTCTTGTACAACACAAAGTAAAAAAGCATTGAGACAAGAAGAGGAAGAAAGATCACAATCCGTTTTGGGGCCTTAACCTCAAAAGATTCACGTCCTTCTTCAAAAATTGTTTCCAGTCTAGGCTGCGAGATGCTCCTCGATAGTCGCCTCCGCTGGATCCGATGAGATAGTGAAGGTGATACCTCTCCCCATGTTTGAATAAACCTCATTTCATTTGCCATTGATGCAGTTTCCGTTAGGATAGGGTTAATTTGATTGTCTTGAAATGGGCAAAGAGAAATAAAAGATTTGATTAAGGTGTTGTATGAAAGATTTGATTGTTTAGTTTAGTGTGGATGGTAACAAAGGAAGAGTTTATATAGAGAAGATTAGATTACTTTTTAAGGTTATATTAAGATGGGAAGAGGTCAATACATCTAAAAATACAAGGACAGCTACGTGCTAACCTCTTAATTCAGTTTTTGTGCTAAGTTTACAGTTTCTAGAAAGTTAAAAAAAAAAATAGTTGATACACGTACGTACCCTACTAAATCACTTGCACTATTTTTAGGTTATTTTTCCAACGACATAATCTAGTTATTAAATTTAGATCTAAATTTTATTTTGCAATCCGTTGAGTATCATATACGATCTTTTGTAAGTGCGATGAGGGAAGTTCTCAGAATGGACGAGGTGTACATCTGATCCCAACCAATAAAAGGGTCCAATTTTTTTCGACAGTATAACAAAAAAGCCAAATATTCTCACCAGTATAATAAAAGATTAAATTCTATTTTTCTGTACCGTCCAAAACAAAGTTTAAATCTAATCTAAGCTAACTCTACAAAATTAAGAGGCTAAAATTATTTATATATAATGTTCCATCAATCAGGTCATAATTATGTAAAACTAATTAGTTGGTCCGCATAATATGCGGACAATAAAATTTTGTAAATTTTAGATTTGATATGTAAAAATTTTTGACTTTCAAAATTTTCAACTGATATGATATTGGACAAAAGTGAGCTTGTGTGGTTTATTTTTTTTTTGTTTTGATGTTTAAATTAAACTCTCTTTGGTTTAGTTCTATTTCAATATAATTAGATGTTTTAAAAATGATATTTTCAAATTTTATACTTTTAAAATTTTAATCATGTGATTTTTATTTAGACAATACAAATTATTATATGAATTTTAAAATAAAGTAGTGCACATTCTATTTGGCATATTCTGTATAAGATATAAATATTCTACAGATTTTAAAATCCAACCCCGCAAAAAATATAATCCTAAATACTATATTACTCCATTTAGTATATCTTGCATAAGATTGAATATTTTACAGATGTTGACATTTGACCCCGCTAGAGACTATAATATTAAATTTTAAATTGTTTTATTCATGACTACAAATGTTGATTCATTATTTAGTAAATTTATTTTCTGTATAGTTATCAAAAAGTAGAAGATATGACACTTTATTAGTTCATAACTTCATACGATTTTTTTAGTTAATCAAAATATACAATATCTTAATAATTATTTGAATATAATAAATTTTATATAAATTATAATTGATTTATTGAGTAATGTTAATTTATTTTATTTTAAGATATACTTATCTTACATCATGTTTAGAATTATATATATATTATATTTTGATTAAAAAACAAATCTATCAAATATATTAAATAACTCATTAAGGATAACTATGATTTTTTAAGATAAATATTTTTGAATATTTTCTTTACTAATTTCGTTTTTTATTTATTATTTTCGTTTTTGTTTTAAAAAAATAAATAAATTTATGAATAATTTTTTTATTAATCAAATAGTTCATTAAGGGCAACATAGTAATCAATCAGTCTAACTTTTAATGTAGTGCAAATTGACTTCATACTTAATATATAAGATCGGGCCTTAAGGCCTCATAATGTTTGAGATTCATGTCAAAGGGCCTTGAGTTGAGTTAATGGGCTTTAAAGGCATGGAATAAATCCACTTAAGTCTGGAGAATGTCTGGTCCGAAATCCAAATGGTCAGCTGTTCCAAATGATATGAAACCACTTCGAGGTGAAAGCTAATTCAATTATCTAGTTCATCAAAATCCATTTAGGGAAAAACTTTCTTTTTGGATGATGCTTATTATGCTCAGAAACTGTCCGGAAATTTTTTTCCGCTTCAATTAGCTATATAAAGCTCAAAAATGCATTGTTTGAATTGAAATGACCCAATACATTAAAAATACAAGAAAACACCTCCAATTACATAAAGTTGTGTAAAAACACTAAAAAACCTACTAAATCAATAGGAAATGTGTTAAAATAATGGTGTTATCATGCATCGCGGTGGGGAGTCAATACTTCCTCTGCGTTAGAGGTGAAGCTTATCGCACCGACTAAGTAGTCTTTGCTTATCAACATGGCATTGATCCCATGGTGGGCTTCAGTGGCTCTGGTGCTTCGCTTGACAACTGAGATATATATCCCGCTCACTTTTGATTCACCGGTAATAAAACTAATGACGCGATCTTACTTTGGCAAATCAGATTCCACTCTTACAGGTACGTCGCAGTTGGTGGTCAACAGGTTAGGAGACATTTTGGCGGCAATATGAGTGGGAGTCCAGCTATCCCAATGTCGGGCTTAGTCGGCTTCGACTTTTCCCGATAGGTTTGCTCTCGTGTCCTAATTGTTCTTTTGTTGTTGTACATGTTGGTGGTGTTGTCAAATCATCCCGCTTTAAGTTGTTAGTGTAGTTTGTATAGTTCTTGGGATCATGTGTTTCAAAATTTTAGGATTTCGCTGGGTTTATCCTTTAGGACATGGTCGATCTCGCTGGGTTCGTGTTTTTGGACGTCGCAGGGACTAAGGTTCATATTTTTTGAAGCGTCGTCAGGGACTATGGTTAGTGTTCTTTGGAGTCGTCGATTTTCTTAATACTTATGCGTTTCACTACATTCTAGGAGTTTAAGATCTGTATTTATATTTGAGTATTGTTTAATTTTTGTTTGATTAGTCTGCTACTAGTTTTCTCTGTGTTTATGTGAGAAAAGTATAAATCTTTAATAAAGTTTAACGTTTGCACAAAAAAAACACTTTGGTTCTAATATACTAAAACCGAGCTCAAACCGTATCCAAATATCCACGCTGGAAATAACCAATCTATAAATAATTTCATATTTGATATTGGTGGTTTGTTAATTTCGACAATAAAAACGTTTACTGTAAGCGTGTCAAAATGTCAAAAAGAAAAACAAAACATTAAGAGAAAAGAAACCTGAAACTCCTCCTTCAATGGCGGAAGAGGAGAAGCGAACTCCACCGGATCTTCCTCTTCCTTCTCCCCCAAAATCTCCATCCGAACCCGTAGATCCGCCGCAGAAAACTACTCCGCCGGCCAAATTCGATCCTAGTCGAAGTAATGCTCTAATTTTTTCCCTTTCTGCTGCAACGTCAAATTGATTTCTAGGGTTTGCTTTCTGACATCCTAGCGTATACTCTTCTGGTTTTCTCTTTACTTATCTCCCTTAGAAATCCTCAGTTTCTTCTCCGCCATTGTTAATCGTTCTAAAAAGCTCCCATTCTTTTACTCTGGTTTTCTCTTTACTTATCTCCCTTAGAAATCCTCATTTTCTTCTCCGCCATTGTTAATCGTTCTAAAAAGCTCCCATTCTTTTACTCTAATACAACACACCGTAGCCCTGCGTCATCAAGAATTCGAATTTTTCTAGAGAGACAGAGAGAACTTATCATCTTTGGTTAGTGAAATTTTAGCTGCAATTGATTTGAAGATTCACTCTGTTCACACTTATTCTCATTCAGAATGTATGTCATATAGTCACAGTGAACAATATCTTCAGGAAGAATCACTTACGTTTCCGAAGCATGTCCCTAAGATCTTACTTTATTTTTTGGTTGTTCTGATCATGATTTCACCAGCTTTCTGTGTTATTTTTTGATATCCGCTTTGTGTTGTATAGTATCAGGTTTTCGCTATTTATCTAACCGGATGATGCTTTTGACACCACACAGTGATTGGCATCATCAAGAGGAAAGCTTTGCTTAAGGATTTGGCTGCAGCTTACCACACCGAATGCCTTGCTTATTGCCGAGAACTTCTCGAGCTCCAAAAGAGAAAGGACGAGGTTAGTGAGTCGATTCCGCTTCTTTGTATGTTCTTTGTATGTTCCCGTTGTTTATATGAACTTATAGCCATTGGGTTAAGCTGTTCAATGAACGCATCATGTTTCACTTATGGACTCTTATAATATAAAAACACAACACAAAGCATGAAACTAGTTACTTGATCGGAGGATAATGTTTTCGAAAATGGACAATGGACGAAGAACTGCTGAGGGCATAACTTCCAAACTGGGTTCGTTCAAATTGGAATTGAAATGGTTAAACTTGGAAACAATTCACTGAAGCTCAAATTCTAAACCGTATTTCCAGGTTTTGTAACCTGTTTGATTTTGCTCTTCTTTGGCAGCCATTTCTGGACACAAAAGCTTCAGAAGACCTGAGAAAAGAGATGTTGAGGTCTACTTCCAAACGAGCTAAGAAAAAACGTTAAAATGCTTGTAGGATGCTTAATTCTAGGATGGTACGATGTTCATAGATGGGGTTCTCATATTTAAGGTTAAGTGAAAAAAAATTGAAACTTTATTTGATTATCTAGTGTATACAGTGTTTCCACATTTACAAATTAGAATCACCCTGTGTAAAGTCATCTCTTAGCTAGACCGGGAGAAAATCCGGTAAACCGGTCTGAGACAATCAACCGCAGCAACAGCCTTCAAACAGAATCTTTGAAACCAGTTCGTGTCAGGAGCTGAGACAATCATAGAGGATTGAAGATACATTGAAGCTGCTCTTTTCACAAGCTCATTTCTAATGGCAATGTTTGAAGAATCCATCTCGGACAAGAGAAGCCCTTCCTGTGAAGGAACAAAATGTTGGCGGTGAGAGAAAAACGAACCAAAGCCATCAGAACTTGAGATAACATCTTTCAGGCTCGTGTAGCAGAGATTATTGTGATCATTGTCGCTGGAGATAAGGAGGAAGGGTGGTTTTTGCAACATTTGGAAACTTCGTCTCCATATTCGTAAAATAGGATGTAAATGGTGGGGAGGCTTATGAGTTAAATATCTTCCCCTGTTTTTGTTGACTGGTGATGCCTTATATTTAGCCAGAATTTTCGGGAAGGACCTCAATTTTGGGGTCTTCCAACTTTTAGACTGCATATAAAGGAAACTAGGATGACCATATAAACCAAACCAAACCAAAGTTCTAAACCGAATCTCAAACCAAATTTGATTTATTACGTGATCGTCTTCACCAGATTTAGTGTGAATTTAAAAGAAAATTTTACTTGCAATGATATATTGAAAATTTTGGTTCAATTTTAGTGCAACAAATTGGTTGGTTTGAATAGTGATTTCATGAGGGTATTGTCTAATAGTTGTTTTTATTCAGACAGCGAAGCAGCGATTGATCGATCACAAAACTGTGACCCGACGCTGGCGTTTCACGTTTCAGCAACTTTATGAAGGTTCTTTTCGGAAAAAAGATTAGCTGCTGTTTGCTGAGCATTTAGTTTTAGTAGATTGTTTAAAATTAAATTATGGTCCAAAGGATATATATTTACGATGGGCCTCAATTCATACATTCCAGTCCAAATAATTATAATTATGTGTTTTTAGGATGAATATCTTTTTAATTTATCCATAAATTGAAAAGATATTCATCCTGAAAATTATTTCATTTTGTTCTTTTTTTCTTCTTCTAGTGACCGACCATGCAAAAAAAATGAATTACTCTTAACGTAGTTCGGAAACACACAGACATGAAGCCGACGGATAACAACCATCCTCGGTGATAAAAGTGATGGAAAACTCATTCTCCGCGAGTAGAATATTGCACAAGTGATTCAAAGAAACAAATACGTTTTTAACAAAAAAAAATACGAAAAGAGAATAAAAGAAGATAAAGATGCAGAAGAGATTAAGTCTCAAACTGAATCGCGAAAAACATATTTTAAAACGTTAACTATAACTTATTAATGATAAAACCGAGCAGCAAACCATGAGAAAGTAGGTAAACCAATCTACCGTAATCAGGTGGCCTTAACCAGAGCTCAATTACTAAAAATGAGCGCCAATATGAAATAGAACATAGAACAATAATCACTTGAACCCGACTTCACTTAAGAAACATCACACGCAGAAGATAAAAAATTCAAGGTAGTGATGGAGGTGGTTCCCACCACACCCAATCCGGGTTAATCCGATCTAAGAATTGCTGGACTAGAAAAGACACATTAACAAAGACCCATTAGCAAAGGAGAAGGAGGAGCCCATAGCCCAAGAAAAAGAGAAAGTAACTTCCATATTTCGAATGAAAAAGACCAATTAAATGCGCATTGATGAGGCATTAAAGCCGGCGAGTAGATCAAGGAGCTGTTACAAGAGAAGATGAACTATAAAAGAGGAAAGAAGAGCAACTCAAGAGGGTCGAGCACGATCTAAAACTTTAGCAATTAGAAAGTGTGATTACAATAAGCTTTACATTCTCTTTGCGCATTGTAACTTGAATTACGCCCATTCAATACAAACTTTTGCCCCCAGCATTCTGAGTTGGATCCGAGGTCCATCCAGGTAGAACTTGAAAGAATGGAGAACACCAAAAAAGATTCTCAACTCTTAACATGGACCCTCGCGGACCCAACCTTAGCGAACCACATACGTCATATCCCACAAAGAGAACAACAAATTACTGATCCCACTACCTCACCTTGATGAAATAAGCTACAAATGGAACAATAAACCATCCAAAGGCGAACCCAAGATCCACCAATACCACTTTTGATGACAACGCCCTTCAATTCTACCAATCAAAATACCCGAACATGACACTCACGCCTACAACTACTCATGTTCTCCAAATTAAAAAAAATTAATCTTGCAGGAACACCAAAATTTAACACAACAAAACATCATAAACCAAAGGGTTGGAGCTAGAAACCATCATTGTTCGCAGCGAAGACTGCACTGAAATTAATACAGAACTGGTGACAAAAAAAAACCCAGCATCATAACCAATACAGATCGATAGGGCTCCACGCCACCATCGACCTAAGCCAATCACCACCATCGCCATCTACCGTCCAATCTTATCACTTCTTTTTCGTCGATTTATCAAAAACTAACAATGGCCAAAATTCAAATCTGCACCGCCGAATAATGGAAGAGGCGAGTATAAAATAAAGATCAGCTCCATGGATTCACACTCCAAAATCTCACACCTCCACACTACCACTCACTAGATCTGGAACAAAAAGTAGCCTCCACACATTGAAAGGAAAGGTAAACTACAGAAAAACAGATAAAAGAGAAGATTGAAAGCTTAAAAAGGACATGAAGGACTAACAGCAGAGCGAAGAGAGTTCCAAACCACCGGTCAAGGCAGAAGAGTTTTTGTCAGCTACTAGGGTTACCACGTGAGCTTGATATGTGTCCTCTCCAAAATTATCAAGTTGTAATCAACTAATTCTGACAAATGAAACAAAAAAACATTGAATGCAGAGAAAATAATCAGGATTATATTGTGAAGTTGTACCATATTTTATCTTGTTTTATTAAAATAATAACCTAACTACATATAATACATAAGATTGCAATGAACGTTTTCATGGAAGATTCCATGACATCAAGAATAGATTGTTTTAAAAAACTCGTAACTTTTGCAAACTCAAATTAGAAAAACTTATCCACTTTATGTATTACATAAAATTTACTTACAAATGCAACGAAATAGAGTAACCGAATCAACAAAGCTTCTTTCGATTTTATTCGATTCACTCACACTCTTAAATCACCAACGATATGTTAACACTGAAATATAGCAAAAGCTATCATCCCAAAACAACTGGCATAATAGCAAATGAAAGATATATAATGATATTCGAAGAACAACTGCAAAGCCTCTTTTCGAACAAGAGTCTCTCTCTATTTTATTTTTTGGGTAAAATGATTTGCCTGGTCAACTCTCTGTGTTGACCTCTTCTTCGACGCCTTGTGACTTCAATGAATCCATTTTTTTGCTTCTTCTTCTTCTTACGACGCTAGATTTTATGGAATGTATCATTACCTCTCTCCCCCTCCCCCTTTGGGTCTCAGCTTTTCCTCAAACTGAAAAGTAGGATATTTTTCCCAAATATCAAACCCAGTACTCACAATCTTTCATATCGAGGAAGAGCTTTTCACTTATTTAGCACTTCTAAGTGTCCAACATCATTGTAACATGTATCTAGTAGTATCTCCGACTCCAAGATGAAACCACCCGTCTTTGCAAACATAGTAGGAGCGATGCAACCGATATATTATCTCCAATTGCATCCTTAAGTTGGAAAATAAGAAATAAATGTGTATATTTGACGAAAGTGGCAGTTGTAATTGATATGCCACCTTGCTACTATGTTCGAGAATCTCAAAATGCTCAAATATTTGGTACCCAACTTCATATACATTCTTTGAGCCACTGAATGTTGCCAGTAAGACTTGAGCATAAGGAAGACATGTGAGGCTGCCTCATAATGCACCTCTCGCATATATTTATTAGCCGCTGCTTTCATCTTGTTCTGAGCTAGTTCAAGGCAACCTTAGGTCATGTAACATGAGATCTCTTTCATGCAACATTTCTTTAAGTTCAAAAATCATAGTGGAACCTTCTTCAAAGGAAAATAAGATAAGCGAGTCTCTGCCAGAAATAACCTTAAATGGTGTTATTTTCAAGTTGAATGATACCCTGTGCTGAACGCATACTATGCGCACGAGAGAAATTTAGACCAAGTTTTAGGATGACATGATGCAAAGCAACGCAAATATATCTCCGAACAACGGTTCAATACTTCCATTTTCCCATCCATTTTTGGGTAATAAGCCATACTAAACTTCAGTTTGGTACTTGAGTGTTTGATATTTTCTCTATAAATTGTTAAGGAAGATATTATCTCGATCCGAGACTATTAGTGATGGATAATCATGAATATTAACCATCTTTTACATAAAATTTTGAGCCACATGCGCTGCTGAGAATGGTTCATTCCAACTAAATGGTTATTCTTACTCAAGTGATCCACTACCACATAGATACATTGATATTGTTTGAAGATGCCAAACCCTCCACAAAATTCGTACTAATGTTTTGTCAAATTTGTTGCGGAGTAGGCAAAGGCTGGAGAACGCCTGCTGGAAAAATGTAGAATATTTATGTATTTGACACACCCTGCACTAAGCCACATGTTGCCTCATCGTCGACATTTAGATATTTTCTGTATATGTTTCATTATTGTAAGGACTTTAGTGTGTCCTCCGATTATTGCGTTTTGGAATTGATGAAAATTAGAAGAATAAAAGATGGCGTCGAAGAAATCATCAATCTTCCTTTAAACAGAAATCTAAAATTGATAACTAAAAACTAGATTCGATACTTGTCCCTACTAATTATGTGATTTGAGTTGTTATAAAGTCTGTTATGCATCAAT
>OVAN01000108.1:0-75013 GCA_900406275.1 Anastatica hierochuntica | reverse complement strand
ACCCCCCCCCCCCCCCCAAGAATATCATGTAACTGAAGTGATTTCATAACTACCAGTGCCAACAAGATATTGCTAAGCTGTTGGGAATTGTTTTAAAATATGCGGGAATGACCATTGACTACTTTATCCTCGACATTGGGTTTATATACTAAATGAAATTGATATCTATTTTTCTATTTTTGTTAACAATTTCTCCAATGAGGCTTCCTTTTGTTCCAAAAGATATTTCATACTCTTTTTATATGCATGAACTAGAAATCTTCTCCTAATTAAGTAATGCTTCCACTTCAATACCATAAATACGATGCCATTCATGTTCATAAATAGGTTCCATTTGCTTTCAAAGAGTCAACCTCTAAATGTAGTATGTTATTAGTTGTTTACTCTTCATAAGTATTGCTCTCAAACCACTACCCAAGACATCATCTCTACCACAAATACTTCCTGAAATTGGGTAATTGTTTTACTAGCACATAGCTCATTACAACTTCAGGTTGATCAAATGCTTGTTCAGCCAATGAAGACCATTAAAAGGTCTTTTTATGTAGCAACTACGTTAGCTATATAGCCAATGAACCATAACCTTTAACAAAATGTCGATAGTAACTCGTAAGACCCAAGAACCCTCACAACTCATTCACAATATGAACTGAAGGCCACTTCTTTATAGCTTTGGTCTTAGACATGTATGTTGACGCACCACTACCAGACTTGATAAAGGCCGAAAAGACACGTCTTTTGGTTAGCGTATAACTATTTTTGTGTAAATTTTTCTAAAACTAAATGTATGTCGTTGTGATGATCTTCCATCGTAGAGTTACATATCAATGCATCGTCAAACAAGACCAAGACAAATTTTCTTAAATATGGTTTGAAAATATTATTCATAAGCGCTTAAAATGTGGCTGGCACATTTCTTAATCTAAGCGGCATCATCTAGAGTTCATAATGTCCCTCATGCGTTCTAAACGCAGTTTTCTCAATATACTAGTCTTTCATGAGTATTTGAAGATAATCAGATCGAATATCAAGCTTAGAAAAAACGGTTGCACTTAAGAGCTCTCCGAGAATTTTATGGATTATCAGAATCAGGTACTTATCGAGTATAGTAGTTATGTTCAATGCTTTGTAATCCACATCAAAACACCACAAATTATCTTATTACTAAACTAAAACACCATGAATTATCTTATTACTAAACTAAAAGGAAAATCCTAGAAAAAGAGCTTGTATTTGGTCTAACACTTCCCTTCTGCATCATATCATTGAATATTTGCTCCATGATCTCCATTAGGGCCGACCCATTGGTAATTAATGTCTAAAGACCAAGTAAAATTGATCTTTTTACATTTTTTTAAGTTTATACAAAAAAGAACTTGAAGATCGAGAGGTTCAAACTCTGGACAAAGAGGAAAAATAGACTACAAACCACTACACTAAGGGAACTTGTCGATAATTAATGCCCCTAAAAAAGAATATAAAAATTCGCGCCTAAAACGGCTTTCCCTCCTTTAACCCAAGGTCAATCCTTATCTCTATTGTAGCATGTGGATACCTATATAGTTTAACTGAAACTGTCGTGACTCCTTTCACCAAGTTTATGACATCATCTTTTTCATCAACATGCATATCAAAAATATTACCAAAATTATTCAATAACTCACTAACTTTGTTCGATTTTGTCATAATTTGAGTTGATAATGGTTCATGTAGTTGAAGCTCTAGTGGACTCTGTTTAGTTGAAAACACATGTGAAATTTACAGAGATTTATATGACAATTTCGTAACATGCAAGATGAGTAAATGTCAACTCATGTGATGACCAATCAACCATACACTTTCCCAAAATTTTAAATCATATGCTCTTAATATGACAACAGCTACTCCAAATTCTAGGGCTGTAAAATCAATCACGAGGTAAAGACTGTGAATTGAGAATGCAATTTTTTTTCGATCTTAAACCAAAAAATGTCATCCCATTTTCCAAAGAAGCATAATGTTCTTTGTGATGAAGAACCTTAAGCTTAGCCACAACAACTACTCGTAGTGATATAAAGTTGTGAGTGGCCCCACTATCAAGTGTTATCATAACTTCAACCTTGTCAATGCGTTCTTTTACTTAAGTAGTTGTAGAAGAATTGATCTCTAGAAACGAATTAAGGGAAATCTCCATTAACTATGATTCTTGGTCATGCTCTTCAGATTTCATGACCTAAATATTATCCTAAAAAACTTCCATTTTCGAAGCCATTAATTGTGATAACTTGTAGTGCTTTGTTAAGAAACTCTTGTTGTATTGACCTTTTACCATCACATTTGAAACACAACTCTTTCCCCTCTTGTCAGTAAGTTTCATATCTATGAATCATTGTTAGGATCTAAAATATTTATTTCATACACCTCATTTCTGTTTGGCATGATATTCACTGGTATAGGAAGAATAACGCACAGGAGGAGTAAAATATTATCTTCTTGTGCCTTTATCTCCAAGGTTCCCATCATCCACATTTTACATAATCGACTCGAGTCCATCTTCACGACAGCCTTTTTATGTTCTACTAATCTCAAAGGTTCCATGAGATTGATAATCTGCTGCATTTCTAATTTTAACTTAATGAAGAAAATCTCAATTAGGTTTGCCTCTAAAACTTCTTTAACCACATCAAGCTCCTCAAATTTTTTGTAGAATCAGCTATAAACTTCGCATGAATGCCAAGTAAGTGTTCAATCGGTTCTTCTTATATTGTCTCTGTGAACTTTTTCAACATTTTGGTGATAAATTGTCTACCTGTAAACGACTTAGTATCCTCTTCACCATTAAACCAACTCATGGCAAGACCATCCAGAGTTGCACCTACTGTTTTAAGCCTCTTTTTCTAAGAAAATTTGCTAATTCTAAAGAAACACTTGGCACAAGAAATACAACCATATGGTATGGAGTTATCGAGGATTGGCATTTCGACTTTGCGTAGCTTCTGCTCACGCGTTTCCATTAGGTTATGGACTCTTTGAGATGAGCTAAACCCATTTTTTATATTCACTTTACTGCAACATATGGTGACATAGAAGTCTCTACCGATGATTCTCCTAAATCCTTACTCTTCCCCTTTTCAGGAAATAGAAAGTTGTGAAGATGTTGTAGAGTATATGTAATATTAACTATATTTTTATAAGTTGCTCCATCACTGCTAAACAATGATCCATGGTGAAGATGTCTCTGATAATCGTTGATATAACTCAGAGCAAGTTTTCGCCAAGTAATCATATCCACTAGGGATCTCATTCATTTCAGTTGTTATCTCTGCTATCGGACCATGAAAATTCATACATGAGCTTGATGAATTTGTTGTAGATCCCATCATGATGATCAATCGAGTCACTATCGTACCAAGTTGATAAAATTGTTGTAAAAAACTCGTAACTTTTGCAAATGTATATTAGAGAAGCAGACACACTTTATTTATGATATATGTTTACAAATGTAACAAAATAGAGTAATCGAATCAACAAAATTTCTGTCTTTGTTATTCGATCTCATTCACACTTATATCACCAATGATTTGTCACACCGAAGATAGCAAAATTTATTGCCATAATACAACCGACATAATAACAAATGAAAGAGATGGAAAGATATCTATGAACAACTGCAAAGTTTCTACCCAAAATAGAGGGTTCCAAAATAGTCTCCTTTTTGTTCTTATGGTAAAATGCTTTGTCTAGTCAAGTCTATGTGTTTGACCTCATCTTCGACTCTATGTGATTTCTATGAATCTAATCTTTTTCTTTTTTTTTTTACCAAAGTAGATTATGTGGAGCGTACCAATTAACTTTCTACATAATACACGAATCAATAATGTATAGACAATAAAAATGGATACCATAAAATTGTTAAGAAAAAATAATTAAACATATAGGAAGTAATAATGATGGCACTAAGCCATTAACTGCATTCATGTTAGATAACTTTTTCAAAATAAAAATATAAAACTACATCGGATGACTCTACCTAGATAAATTTTTGCATTCTAACTTTTGTTTTTTTTTGTTTTTTTTGACATCATTTTTGCATTCCTAACTATAACTATAAAATGTATTCTTTCAGGAATCGAAACTGAAAACTGATACAAATCATCAATCTTTTGACTAGAGGACCAACAGTTCCTCTGTTTATCTTTTTAGATATTAGTTTGTACATAATTTATCTGATTTAGTTGTAGTTTTAAACCTCAATGGAAACATGACTTTGAACTCACTTTGACTAAACAATATATAAATGTTGCAACAAATACAGGGGTGTATGTTGTGGTCCTTACATGATTGTCTGAAAGAAAAATAACCAATACAAATCAAACTTAGTTCCTAGACTAGTCTGGAATAGCTTATATGTAATGGGTAATAAGAAATTAGTTAGAGGTAATCTAATAATAGAAAGGTATATACTTTTGTGGACCTATCTTTCAAATCACAATTAGGTTTATTCCATATAGAGCATGTAGAAGCTTAATGCACAAAATTAATCATGAGTCATGACCCACTAGATTCACTAATGGTCCATACCTTCATTAATATTTTATTATTTTAATTCACTGTTAAAATTTAATTAGTACGATTGACCCACTTGTTCAATAAAATCCCTTATACTAATAATTTCGGTGTTTTGTTACAGTAAACAAATATTTAACTAAAATTAATGAAATAATAAGTTGTATTTAATTAATACACTTACACTTCTTATGTTTTCGGACGAATCATCTAAATTTTTGTATATTGTGTGTATAAAATAGAAAATTACAAAAGCCTATGAACACAATTTGATGGATCTCAAAGTCTAACTAGAAAAATAGGATTAAAGTTTTGTTGGATTGCGAGACAAAAAAGTTCAAAGAGTCAATCTTATATTGCTCTTTTCCAAGAATATTCAAAAATTACAAGGGAATGTTTAAAACTACGAATACTAAAAAAATGAGAATTGAGTGTTTTCGATCCAAAATTCTCTCACTGTTTTCCTTGGCCTTTTGTTATTTTTCTAGTGCTCATCTGCAAATCGTAACAGCAGCTCTATTTCCTCCGGCAAATATTTTTTCATCGATGCGCATTCATCATACATTTAATTCCTCTTGACCTCCTTATATGTGTCCCGGTTCCTCCTTAAATTTAGATAATTGGGTCTGCCTCCCAACTAGGTCTGCAATCCATCTTTTATTTTAGTTTCTTCTTCATTAGTAATGGGCCCCAAAGCCCAATTGTCTTTATCTAGCTTTTTCCAAACCAAATTCGAACGAGTTTAGGTGGGGGGGGGGGTGAAAACCACCTCCAACAGGAGCTCCCCTCTCTCCCACAAGATCTTTAATGTGAATCAAGGAAGAGATACGGTATGAAGATTGGATACCTTAATTGATTTACTTAACGGGATTCTTCATTTGGCATTTAAATCCGGTTCAAATTTCTGGTTTCCTTAATGAACCCACTCTTTCGTTGATTTGATTTGTAAGAGATTTGATTTGATTTCCTTGGGTTCCCCTGTTGCTTTCGCCGTCCATGTTATCCTTGAAAACTGTGTCATTTAAAGGCGAAACTCTAAGCCTCCCACTCTCATTCCAGTTTCTCCCTCATTTGATATATGTTTGTCTCCTCTAACTCTTCCACTTCTTTGTTTTCTTGCGATTTTTTTTATTTTTCTCTAATTTCCCTTTTGTGATTCCTTCACTATTCATCACCGCTGCGAATTAGGGCTTCCATTTCCTCCGTCATGGACCCCAAATCTCTAATTACTCACTGCAGGAAACTCTTGACCCATGTTCCTCTCTCCATCGTCAGGCCTGATGATGTTCATGGGTATTCTGGTGAAAGACCCTTCTCGGAGGGCGAGCATGTGGACCTTCCCCTCTTCTGCGCAGATCTCGACGCAATCGGTTGTGGCGACGCTCCTCTCGCCATTGTTGATGATAACGACTCTGACGAAGAACACCCTCCTGTCGATATTCTCGCTATCCATGTTGTTGCAGTTCCTACAGCGGGCTTCTTTGACGCTGCTACGGAAACCAGCACTGTCAAGTCCCTGTAAAATCTGAGGGAAAGCTTCGACATTCCTGATGAGGTGGTGTTCATGCTTCCAACCCCTAACAAAAGACCCTCGACTCATCCCCCGATTATTTCTGTATATACGAATATTTTTTCATGAATTTTCGCCTTTGGTTCCCTCTCCCTCATCGCCTAATAACCTACTGCCACCGGCGTTGGATCGCCATCTCCCATCTAACCGTGGGAGGAATCAAGACAATCGTGGGTCTCCTTGTCCTAGCTAATAAAATCAAGCTCAAACTGGGGGCCCAACTACTGGAACACTTGACCTCCCTCAAGCCGAACTCCAAGAAACCGGGGCAGTACTACATCATCGGCATTCCCCAACTCGTAACTCTTCCATCCAACAAAGGTTGATGACTAGAGAAGGCATACTTCTATGTTCAGGCTGACATTAACTATGTTTCGGAGCCTTTTGTCAGGAACATGCGCAGGTATTGTAACATCGGCGTGCGAACTGTTTAGGTCGTCATTTTGAACCTTATCAACTTTGTCATGTTCTGACTGCGTGTTTGTTTTTGTTGTTTTTCTTCTTTCAGTTCGACCTGTAGCTAAGAAACCTAGAGATCTCCAGACCTTGAAGGAAGACCTAGCCACCCTCGAGGCCATAGAAAATCGCTGGTGGGTCACCTTCAACTCCACACGCATTGCTGCTATCGTTGCATCTATCATATCTCTTGAATCCAACCAATCTCCTCCTCTCCCCATACTTTGTATCTAGTCCCCTTGTAGCATGGTGCAACATGTTGTGCAGCTCCTAAATCTTGAGCAGAGAGCTGTCGACCTGGCCCGTAGGAGGGCAGAAAACGAAAAAGCTGAGGCTGCCAAGAGCTTGCCTCTATTGACCAGTTCAAAGCTGGTTACTCTAATGAGAAGGAAACGACCCCTCCTCCTATTTTTGGTGGCCTTGAGTCTCCACAGAGGGCTTCAGAGGAGACCCCTGGAGGAAACAATGCTGCTCCTTCGTCACCCGCGGTGGCACCTATTCCTCTTTCTACCTTCAGGGTTATGGAGAACCCTAGTGTCGCTTTAGGAAGGGAGGATGCCTTGGCGAAGGCCAAGGTAGCTGCTGATGAGTGGAAAGACAAAGAGCCCAGCTCCCGACCTGCAAAAGACCCTGCTACTCGAAAAGAAATGCCTCCACCACCTCCTTCTGGGGATGACCGCCGCCCTACCGACTCTGGGTCAAAGAAGAGAGTCTCCTCCTCCTCCTTGGGACCTTCTAAGAAACCAAGAACGAAGGAGAAGAGGCCCTCTGTGCAAAGGTTCGAGAAAGCTAGGACCTACGAGCAGTGGAAGTCGAAAGAGAGGAGGTTTTCTCAGAAAAATAATAAGATCCGGATCACCAACCTCCAAAGATCCAAGGACAAAGGACCTTCCAAGGATGCAACTCCTCAAACCCTCACGGAGTCGGGGTAGTATGGCTTCAAGTTTGGCTTTGCTGGGCTTGTCCCCCTAGCTGATGATACTCCCGCCAATGAGGCGATTCACCGGTTCTTCCAGCTTACTGGGGACCAACCACTCCCCGAGAAACTGCTTGGCAGCTTTCCCACTTACCAGGAGATCTGTCGTCGTATCACCGAGGTAGATCCATCCCATTCCCCTCCTTACTTTTTAGAAACTTTTACTAACTTACCTTCCTCTCGGTTTCTGCACATGGGTTTCGTTAACCGCCTGCGACATGAATATGAAGAGCAGCTGGCAAAGGTGAAGTAAGCGGTCTTCAAGGACTACAACGACCTGAAGGTGGAAAAAGGCAAGTGTGCTTCTGCCATCAAGCGCGTTGTCGATTTTGAGTTCGCCAACAAGGATCTTAGGAGGATGGTCGGCAAGCTTGAGGTAGGAGACTTGGCCCTGCGCTCTACTCTGTCCTCCGTTAAGGAGGAACTGAAATCGCCAAGGATGAGGCCCGTCAGCGTGAGGCTGAGCTGAGGAAGGCGCTTGAGGCTAGTCAGGAAGAAGCTAAGAAGAGGGAATCTGAGTTGTCATAGGAGTTGGAAAAACCCTGAAGACAAAGAACGAGTTGGGGTGGAAGCTTTAATCAGCTCGGAATGCGCACGCTGAGGAGGTCGAGAGGCTCAACCTCCAAAGAGATAGGGAAGTCTGGAGTACATCCAGAAAAGCTCGCAAGGAGGTCGTAGCCAAGTACAAGCCTCAGTTCGAGAAGGTCGAGAGAGCTATCAAAGACTTGGAGGTGGTTCAGGATAACGCCCTTCTGCAATCTCTGGTCCACAGTCGTGATGATCTGCTGAAGGAGCTCACAGGGAGAGGTATCTCCTACCTGAGGCTGACAAAGAGTAGTGGGAGAAGGCCCTTGAGGACTTCTAAACCAAACTTGACACTATTAACGTTGTCAAGATTGACCTAGAATGGAACCTCAGGGTGTCAACTCCTTATAATAGCTCCAGCAGCTCGGCTTTGGTGGCTCTTGCGACATTCACCTTTACCAACCCACTGAAGTAAGTTTGAGGGCGGTGGTTGTTTAAGAGCACGACCCCGACGACATGGGGATGATGGAACATGCGTTAGTCATCGCGCCGACCGCTGGCGTGACCCCCGTGGCTACCATAGAATCCATCTCTGGAGTTATCGGCCCTGCCACCATGGAGTCCCCTGCGCCAACTTTCAACTAGTTCGGGTCCAACCTTTGCGTCATCTCAAAAAAGATGCCACCGAGCTCTCCAGGAATCAAGATTAGGCCACATGTGGCCTTTAGAAAAATTTTATATGTACTTTTTTATTTTGCTTTATTTTCGAACAATGTTTTCTTTTAGTGCCCGAGATGACTTTTATCCATAACTCTTTGCTTTACCGGACCTTCAATCTACAACATTTTCCTTCTAAATGCTTCGTATGGCTAACAAAAACTACAACATTTTCCAGGATTTATAATGGGACCGGGTATTCCCAGAATCTCTCTCAATGTTCCACCTATCTCTTTTGGAAAATTTAAGCTTTACAACTGTGATTATAGTCCTAGGGCTCATAATCCTAGCAATCTCTTATTTTCTGAACGAGATGTTTACCATTGTGCTTAATGTTCTTCGCCTTTTTAGAACTTCCCTAGCTCCTTCAACACTTCGATAACTAAATTGTACAAGATGGAACCACTCTGGCCGTGATTTCACATTTAAATCATTACCTTCATGGTAGCACGAAGTCCTTTACACTACCTTCATGGTAGCACGAAGTCCTTTCCACTCTTTGCTGTCTGTTTAGCCATTCTTCCTCTGAAGGACCATGAGTTAGATCGGTGATCCTGATTTCAATGTTTAGTATTCGCCATCTTTCGTAGAAGTAATGAGTGTAGGTGCGGAAATTGATCCCGACTTACCCTGTAACAGACGAGGCTCTTGGGTGCAAAGTTACGTTGGCTTACCCCGTGCTGCACTTGAAGATTTCAATTGTTTTGCGGACATGACTTGGATTTCTTTTAAGGCATGCTTAAGTTCATGCATGATTGTGGAGAAACCACCTCAAGGTTGTCTCTGTACAATCATGTGTTGCTTCACGAAGGCATTTATGAGAAGCGCGCAATTAGGTTGAGCAGTCTGGTCAGGACGCCGACATGGAGAGCCTAAAAACAAGCTCGTGAAAGATGAAAAGTCCTTGTCTTTTTTTTTGAAAAAAAGAAAATAATATTAATTTATTAATTTGTAATAGTTGTGCCCGTGATGGGCTGCCTACGTACCCCGGAGGGATCAAGTCATTTCGTAGTTTAGTTACATTGTACGTTCTGGGAACCGTGTTTTTTTTGTTTTGTTTTTTTTTGAAGCAACTAGTAATAATATTTATTCAAATTGATAGAATTTCAAGGTCGGGGTTCACACTTCCCATCCATGCTAATCAGCTCGTAGACGTCGGGTTTGACTACTCTTGCAACATTGTACGGGCCTTCCCAACTAGCATCGAGCTTAACAGCCCGGTATTCTGATGTGTTTTGCACAACTCATATCTTTAGGGTTTGGGATTAAGGTTGAAAAGCATAATGTTTGGAAAAACTGTTTATTTTGATTATATGTGGTTTGAGATATATGGTTTTAAATTTTGTTTAGAGTTTAGGGTTTCAAAATTCAAATAGTGACCAATAAATTTGTGGCAAATTCATTACTATCTCATAGCTAGTTTGTCAAGGAAAAACTACAAAACTGTCATTTAAATTTTTGGTAAAATTTAAACAGAATCGAAAATTTTCAATTTTGTTATATTCCCAACTTGTTTGTAACTATTTGTGATTCCCACACACATATTTGCAACATATTTTTCTCTGTAACAAATTGGTTACTCTTTTACTACAAATTTGTTGCAAAATAATAGTGTATCAAATTTTGTTTCAATTATGTTATCACTAATTTGCAAAAAATTTGTTACAATTTAAAATGGTCGCTAAATTGTTACTAATTAGCTACATATCTTCAAAAAAATTGCTACAATTTATTAATTTATTTTACTTGTCACTAATTTGTTTTGATGTGTAGCAAAATTTTGTTACAAATAATTGTTGTAACAAAATTTGTGGCTATGCTAAGCTATTTTTGTAGTGCCTTGGATGTATGCGGGTTCACATTCTTGTTGTAGTATCTTGGTAGTTGTTTTTGATAGGCCTAGAGGTGTAGGAAGGCAAGATCATGTTGTTTTTCCATCACGTCAAGGTTGTCTTGTAACATTTCATCGTTGATTTGCTCGTTTTGTGGAAGAATATTCCGACTGAGGGTTGGGACATGCACTTTTGCTGATACTATGGCCTTAACGCCATACACCAGGGAATACGGTGACTGTTGAGTTCCCCGACGTGGATTGTTCAGATGTGACCAGAGAACTCCATCCAATTCAAAGGCCCAATTACTTTTCTTGGATGTCAGTCGCTTCTTTAGACCTTTGATGATTCGCCTGTTTGTAGTTTCTGCTTGGCTGTTCCCTTGTGGATTTCGTGGAGTTGAGTATTAATTTATGATTTTATAAGTTGCGCATAAATTCTCAAAGGTCTCCGAGGTGAATTGCGTTCCATTGTCCGTGACGATGGCATACGGGACTCCACAACGGCACAAGATATTCTTCCAGAGAAAGTCGATGACATTTTCGTCTTTGATCTTGGCATAAGCCTCGGCTTCTACCCACTTCGTGAAGTAATATGTGAGCACCAATATATACTTCTTTTTGTCTGACATGTGCAAAACCTAAATTATGTCCACTTTCCAACGCATGAACGGGTATGGCGTTATGACGGACCGCATGAGCTCAGTTGGCTGATGAATTGTTGGGGCGTATCTCTGGCAATGTTCACATTTCTAGGCATATGTAATGCAATCCCTATCCATCGTTGGCCAATAATAGCCTTGTTTGCGTATATTTTGTGGAAGAGATCGTCTTCCGCCGTGGTTGCCATTGACCCAAGAATGGACCTCCTGAAGACTTGGCGAACCTCACCCCCATGGATACAATATAGCAGCACTCCGGTGTTACTCTGTCGAAAAAGTTTTTCCTCGAATTTGCCCCTTCACTGAGGCCTTCCAATGCATGTGCCCCTGAATCGTCACCAAGTTCATCTTCGTTGAGTGCCATTGTCTGTTTAGGCGCCATAACGTCATCGTTCTGTACACAGAGGATGCTGGCAATGCTTGGTGAAGCAATGGTTTCAACTGGAATCACCCATCGCAGGTTCTCCTCAGGAGTCGAAGTGAGGGCGGCGAGCGCGTCTGCCATTGTATTCTCCTTGCACGGTACTCTAGTCACATAAACCCTTCAAATGATGTGCTGTCTCCTGAACGAGCTTCAAATAAGCGGTTATCCGGTCATCTCGGGCTTCATACTCCCCACTAAACTGGTTGGCAACAAGTTGAGAATTTCAGTATGCATCTACACTCTTAGCTTTGATTACCCTAGCTAACAGGAGACCGACAAGCAATGCTCATACTTGGCTTCATTATACGAGGTCGTGAATGCTAACCAGAATGATTGTTCCAAAATCTCGCTTGTGGGGGAAACGAGCTGGACACTGGCGCCGAAGCCCCTTTGGGAGGAGGAGCCATCAACGCGAAACTTCCACAGAGTTACGGTTCATCCTATGAGCTCTCCTCTGATGTAGTTTCTATGATGAAATCAGTGAGCACTTGTGACTTCAATGCGGTTTGCGGCTTGTATTCAATGTCATACTCGCTAAGTTCTATTGTCCTTTTGGTGAGTCTCCCGAATTGCAAGATTGACCTTAGCGGGTGGTTGGATAGCACGATCACAGAAAGGGACTGGAATCAAGGTCGGAGATTCCGAGTTGCAGTCACCACTGCTAATGCCAACTTTTTAGTCATCATATATCGAGTCTTCGCATCTCCCAAAGACATGCTGATGTATAATATTGGCTTATGCTCCCCTTTCTCTTCTCGTACGAGTACTCCACTAACTATCGCGCCGAACACCGCAATATACTGATACAAGACCTCTCTCATTTTGAGTACGAGAGGCGTCGTCAGATACTCTTTCAATTGTCGGAATGCAGCTCCAAAAGACTCATCCTATTCAAACTTCTTGTTAGCTCGGAGCTTCTGGTAGAATGGTAGGCATTTATCCATTGATCCGGAAATGAATCTACTTAAGGCGGCGATTCTTCCTGTCAAGCAATGGACTTTACGCATTGTAGTAGGTGATTTCATCCTGTTTATGGCAGAGACTTGCTTTGCGTTAGCCTCGATTCCCCTTTTTGTGACTAGGTACCCCAAGAATTCCCAGAGGTCATTGCAAATTTGCATTTTGCTGGGTTGAGTTTCATTTCATACTTATTCAGGACAGGGAATCACTCCCTTAGATGCTCGATGTGATTGTCTTGGTGGAGTGAATTTATTGACATGTCGTTGATGTATACTTCCGAGAACATCATGTTTTTTCGAGCTGTTCTGAGAACATTATGTTCATTAACCATTAGTATGTCACCCTTGCATTCTTTAGCCTGAACGACATCACCTTGTAGCAATAAAGCCCTTGGTATGTTACAAAGGTTATTTTTTCCATGTCGTTGGGGTGCATGAGAATCTGGTTGTACCCGGGGAAGGCATCGAGAAAGGTGAGTACTTGATTCCCAACATTTTTTTTGACCAACCGATCGATATGTGATAAGGGGAAGCTATCCTTTGGGCATGCCTTGAAAAAATAAGTGAAATCCACAAAAATCTCCATTTACCGTTATTCTATGATTGACCCAGCTTTCAACAACTGCTCCACCTCTGCGTTGACTGCTTTTTCCCTCTCTGGTCGGAGCTTCCTGCATTTTTAACGATTGGGCTTGTACGTTGGATCGACATTGAGCTCATGGAAAGTCACGTCAATGCCAATTCGTGTTATAGCATCGATTGAACGGGCGAATGTGTGCTTGTTCTGCTTGAGGAAGGAGACTAGTTCTCGGGAAATATCTTTGTCGAGTTTTCTCTGATGCCTACGCAATGGTCAGGGTTATCGAGGTCAATACACACTTGTCGTACCTTGTCGAGTTGGGGGTCATCGAGCTCTACATGAACGTCAGTTTGTTTTTTTTGGGTCCCAGCTCGGATATGTAGTTGTTATTGTTACGGAGCTTGACATAGCTTGTTCTCACTCACGTAGCACAATAGTGGAGTCCGCTGGTTGCCATGCACCGCGACCACCCCATTGTCCGTTAGGAACTTGATGCACTGGTGGTAAGGAGACGGGATAACTTGCATCACGTGGATCTAAGGCGTTCTTAGGATTATGTTTTATATGTCGGGCATCTCGACCACCGTGAACTTTGTCTCCATCTCGACCCTGCCAAAATATTTGTCTAGCTTGACGGTCCTGATCGCCATGGTTATTGCGCTGTTAGAGGCCGTGATTTACTATTTAGATCGCTTGATGCGGGCTTCAGGCATGTCCATTTTGTGAAACGTCTTCTTGTAAAGGACGTTCACTGAGCTGCCTGGTCCACCAATGCCCTCGTTACTTTGCTATCCTCAAACATTAGCTCGAGAACCAAGAAGTCATTATGCGGATGGTCAACATGTTGTGTCTTATGCTCTGAGAATTCCAGAATTGTGTCAACCAACGCTACGTCCCGCATGTCTTCCATTAGTGAGTTGACTTGTTTTCTGTAATTTTTAATCGCTCGAATGGAATCGTTTTAAAATGGAGTGCCTCCCATGATCATGTTGATTTGCTTTCTGGAAACGGGCGGTTCTGCTATCTCAAAACTTCCTGCCTCACAGTCTCGCTTTAAGAGTCCGTGTCATTATGGTACGAAGCTTCCGGATGGGAGTGATCACATTTTGCCAACTCCTCCGATCTGTAATTATTGAACAAGAACTTTCAGAATATGTGACATTCTTCCGTGGTGCGGCCCGTCGCTTTGTGGAATTCACAATATTTCATTGAGTTCCCGGTGTCGCCCCCCCCAAGTCCAGGTGTTCGAGCGAGGATTTTATTTAGCGACGCCTCCCGAGATCCTTTCCTCTCTAGTCTGATAGGTTTTATGCTTTGTTGAGTTCCCATCATCTTGGGGACTCCCTCCAGATCGTTGGGAATCGCGACCCTCCTTAGGTTTCCCTTTTGAGGTTGGTTTTGGTGTGTTGGCATGTTTTTCTGCATACGCCTTCTTTTCCTATTCTATATGGACGAATCTCGAAGCTTGGTGAAGTGCATCCTCCAACGACCAATATCGGTTCAGCATCAACTCATCACGGAATCATGAGTTGAATCAAAGAGTGTTCCTTAGCGCGGCGATCCATGCTTCGTCTCTTACAACAATATTAAAAATCACGGATTTGAACCTAGCTAAGAACGATCTCAAAGATTCATCCTTTTTCTGGGACATGGTCAAGAGGTCGGCGTCAGAATCCCCCTTCTCTATGAACCTAGAAAATTGCTTAATGAATGCTATGGACATCTGGTTGAAGTTGTCGATACTATTGGCTTTCAATCATGAGAACCAGTTGAGGGCAACTCTTGATGGATTCTCAACGAAGAGCTGGCAATACCTGGCATCTTTGTTATCTTCTCCGAACTTTTCCCTTCCCATGGCGATGCAAAATGTCGTCATGTGAGCTCGGGGATCAGTCTTTTCTTCATAGGGTGCTATCTTTAGCTTGATGCTAGGGATTTATGTGTTAATTATGCGATGTATGAATGGGATCTTCTACATCTCCTTTATAACCCTATTGACCTCGGGGATCGAGCTGGTTGCTTTATGGATTTGGGATTGCATCATCCAAAGCTCGGCCGTTCCCTAGACGAGTGTTTGTTTTAGCGTTACAAGTTCAGCGTCTGGGTGCGCTACCATCCCATCTTGGTTATACTCTTGCCGACCTGGTGTGTGGCCGTCATACGACTTGTGGTCGTTTGTTACACCGTTGTTCTTAGGTCAAGGAGGGGGACTCTGGAGCCCTGGTGGTGATGGAGATATCAGTGAATTGATCTTTGCCTGATGAATGACATGGGCATGTGCCCGCTCTTATAGATTTTTCCTGGATTGCCTCTAGCTACAAGAAAGCAGTCAATTTGCGAGAAAAAATTCACTCGCAAATTTGCGTGGAATTTGCGAGTGATTTGCGAGGAAATTTTTTTTACTCGCAAATTGGTCGCAAATTTGCTTGGAAATATTTTACTCGCAATTTAGTCACAAAATTGCGACTGATTTGCGACAAAAGCTTCTCCCTCGCAAATTTGCTAGTGACTTGCTAGGAAGAAAGGAGAGAAAACGTTTTACTTGCAAGTTGGTCGCAAATTTTGCGAGTAAATTGCGAGTGACAGTTTCTATTGCAAAATTGCGAGGGATTTGCGAGTAGAGAGTGAGAGAAAGTTTTTCCCTCAAAATGTGGTAGCAAATTCATGAAAATACACATTTTTAACAAACTAACTAATATTTGCCAGGAATATTAGTAATTAATCACTTTTTATAATTAATCACTTTTTTATAATTAAGAAGAATAATGAATTAAATTCAAAACATATATTGAAACTATAAACTTTAAAACCTAAACCCTAAACCCTAAACTTTAAAACCTAAACCGTAAATCTCAAAAGAAGTATTAGTGATCCAAATTAGGCAATCAAATGACATTTTCCAAAAAAAATTTTTAAAAATATTATTACAATTTAACCGTTTCTGTTTTTACATTTTGGAAATAAACGGAACCTTTCTTGTAGTTATTCTTCTAAATGCGTGTAATACAATTTAAAATAGACGAATTTTCTTATAGTAACGAAGAATATTGTTTTCAATTTAAAAAATTAATTAAAATTATTTGAATCTTACCGAAAAAACATAAGACCAAAAATGGTTCTTTTTAATTAACTAAAATATTTGCTATTGATTTGCGAGGAACACTCGCAAATCACTAGCAAATTTGCTAGTAACTTGCGAGTGATCCTTGCAAATCAGTAGCAAATATACCCTAAACTCTAAACCCTAAACTCTAAAGCCTAAAGCCTAAACCGTAAATCCTAAAAGGAGTATTAGTAATCCAAACTAGGCAATCAAATGACATTTTCCAAAAATTTGTTTTAAAAATATTATTGCAACCGTTTCTGTTTTAACATTTTGGAAATAAACGGAACCTTTCTTGTAGTTATTCTTCTAATTGCGTGTAATACAATTTAAAATAGACGAACTTTCTCATAGTAACGAAGAATATTGTTTTCAATTTAAAAAATTAATTAGAATTATTTGAATCTTACCGAAAAAACTTAAGACCAAAAACGGGTGTTTTTTAATTAATTAAAATATTTGTTACTGATTTGCGAGGAATACTCGCAAATCACTAGCAAATTTGCTAGTAACTTGCAAGTGATCCTCGCAAATCAGTAGCAAATATACCCTAAACTCTAAACCCTAAACTCTAAAGCTTAAACCCTAAACCGTAAATCCCAAAAGGAGTATTAGTAATCCAAATTAGGCAATCAAATGACATTTTCCAAAAATTTGATTTAAAAATACTTTTACAATCTAACTGTTTCTTTTTTTACATTTTGGAAATAAACAGAACCTTTCTTGTAGTTATTCTTCTAAATGCGTGTAATACAATTTAAAATAGACGAACTTTCTTATAGTAACGAAGAATATTGTTTTCAATTTTAAAAATTAATTGGAATTATTTGAATCTTACCGAAAAAACTTAAGAAGAAAAATGGGTTTTTTTAATTAATTAAAATATTTGCTATTGATTTGCGAGGAACACTCACAAATCACTAGCAAATTTGCTAGTGATTTGCGAGTGTTCCTCATAAATCAGTAGCAAATATACCCTAAACCCTAAACTCTAAACTTTAAAATCTAAACCGTAAATCCCAAAAGGTGTATTAGTAATCCAAATTAGGCAATCAAATGACATTTTCTAAAAATTTGTTTTAAAAATATTATTACAATTTAACCGTTTTTTTTTTACATTTTGGAAATAAACGGAACCTTTCTTGTAGTTATTCTTCTAAATGCGTGTAATACAATTTAAAATAAACGAACTTTCTTATAGTGTAGAAGAATATTGTTTACAATTTAAAAAATTAATTAGAATTATTTAAATCTTACCGAAAAAACTTCAGACCAAAAATGGGTTTTTTTAATTAATTAAAATATTTGCTACTGATTTGCGAGGAACACTCGCAAATCACTAGCAAATATGCTAGTAACTTGCGAGTGATCCTCGCAAATAAGTAGCAAATATACCCTAAACCCTAAATCCTAAACTTTAAAGCCTAAACCCTAAACCGTAAATCCCAAAAGGAGTATTAGTAATCCAAATGGCAATCAAATGACATTTTCCAAAAATTTGTTTTAAAAATATTATTACAATTTAACCGTTTCTGTTTTTACATTTTGGAAATAAACGAAACCTTTCTTGTATTTATTTTTCTAAATGCGTGTAATACAATTTAAAATAGACGAACTTTCTTATAGTAACGAAGAATATTGTTTTCAACTTAAAAAATTAATTGGAATTATTTGAATCTTACTGAAAAAACTTAAAACCAAAAACTTAAGAATATAAGAATTTTTTTATCAATTTTAAAAATTTGCGAGTGATTTGCGAGTGATCCTCGAAAATCACTCGCAAAATTTGGGAGTCAAACTAAAAAATTTTTGGCAGGATTTCCAAATTTTGCTTGGAATTTGCGAGTGCATGTCACTTTTCTCGCAAATCACTCGCAAAATTTGGGCGCCAAAATAAAAAAAGTTTTGGCGCAATTTTCAAATTTTGATTGGAATTTGCGAGTGCATGTCACTTTCCTCGCAAATCACTAGCAACATGCAAGAATTTGTTTGTTTTTTGCTAGTGTTTTGCGAGGGAACTTAACACTATATAAACCCTCTCCCATCTTTTCTCATTTCATACAATTCACTATCTCTCTAAAAACAAACTCTCTCACATTCTCTCTACAACCAATCTCTCCAACATAAAAAGGTTAGTGTTTATATTTATTAATTAGGTTATAATTAATTAGTATATTAATTATTTATTAGTATTTTATTTAGTATATTAAATAATTATTTTAATTATTAATTAGTTTATTAATTATTATATTAATTAATTAGTATAATTAATAATTAGTATATTAATTTGGTTTTATTTTAATTTGGTTTTCTAAACATTTTAAAATATTTAAAATATTTCGTCTGTTTTTCTTTAATTTTCTTTAAAATTTATAAAATATTTTCAATTTTAAAATTTTAATTATTTCATATATTTTTTAAAACAAATTTTAAATATTTGCTTGGAAATTGCGAGTGTACTGTCGCAAATTCCATGCAAAATTTTGCTAGGAATTTGCGAGAGACCACTCGCAATTTCCTAGCAAAATTTGCTAGGAAAATGGTCTCTTGCAAATTCCAATCAATATTTTGCTAGGAATCTACGAGAGACCACTCGCAATTTCCTAGCAAAATTTGCTAGGAAAATGGTCTCTTGCAATGTCCTAGCAAAATTTTGCAAAATTTGCGAGGAAACACGACTTTCGAAAATTCCTAGAAAATTTTTGCTAGGAAATTGCGAGTGATCACTCGCAAATTCCTAGCAAAATTTTCCTAGGAATTTGTGAGTAATCACTCGAAAATCACTCGCAAATTTTTGCTTGTGTTTTGTAATCGCAGTTTACTGCAAATAAATAGTCGCAGATTACTCGCAAAATTGCAAGGAACTAGCGAGTAAATATGGTTCCTCGCAAATTTTTGAGTAAACTTTGAGTAAAATTCATTTGCGAGAAGCAATTTGCGACCGGAAATTTTTACTCACAAATCGTGATTTGCGAGGAAATTGCTACTGAAAACTTCCTCGCAAATTGGACTGTTTCTTGTAGTGTCTCTTGGGCCTCTCGCCTTTCATTTACCTCCATCAACAAGGTGAAGATTCCCCACATGTTTTGTGGGAGTTCAGCCAACACAACATGCGCGTCAACTATTGGCGCTAGTGGATCTTTGTTTTGATCCCTTGCATTTAGACCTGTCTGTCGGGTTTCCTCCGAAGTGTTCACCGCAGTAGGTGGAATGACTTCATTGTTTTCTCTAGTCATGGTTTCCTACACTTGCTAGAGAAAACAAAGGGAAACAAGATCTGAATACGAATTACCTACGGATCTCGCAGAACTCAGAGGTAGTTCAATGGAATCCCCCTTCTTCTAGCACCAAATGATGGATCTCAAAGTTCAACTTAGAAAATAGAGTTAGGATTATGTTGGATTGCGAGGCAAGAAGGTTCAAAGGGTCAATCTTTTATTGCTCTTCTCCAAGAATATTCAAGAATTACGAGGGTTTTCGATCCAAAATTCTCTCCCCTTTTTTCTTGGCATTCTGCTCTTTTTATAGTGCTCCTCTGCAAATCGTAACGGTAGCTCGATTTTCTCCAGCGAATCTTCCTTCATCTATACACATTCACTATGCATTTAGTTCCTCTTGACCTCCTTAAATGTGTCTAGATTCCTCTTTAAGTTTAGACAACTAGGTTTGCCTCTCAACTGGACATGCGATCCATCTTTTACTTTATTATTTTCTTCATTTGCTAATGGGCCCCAAGGCCTAATTGTCTTTATCGAGTTTTCTCCAAACCAAATTCGAATTGGGTTTAGATGGGGTGGAAACCACCTCCAACATAATTCATCTGTTCGTATTATATCATCCACAATGATTTGTCCATAACAAAAAAAAAGTAAAGTAGAATAGTTAGATGCAATTTTTTTTGTTGTTGTGGAAGGCAATTAATTTGTAACACACATATTAATAGTTGCAAAGACAGAAAAATAGTGCATGTGCAATAAAAGGCTGCTCATATAATCATAACATCACATCACTAATTGTTGCCAAAATAGTACCAGTACAATGCGAATCTAGTGATAAGATTCAGATTTATGCAAATTTTCCATTTTCTTAAATTTTTATAGTTCCAAACTGGTACTCTAAATTGTCGAAATATACAATGTAATACTGGGCCGCGAGAGATTTATCTCGTTGTGCTTGTGTACCCCCGGTTCAGGGATCCACAGTGGATAAACTGAAGGCACAAGCATGGAAATTAAAAACTACACGAAATATTAAGCATTTTGTGTGGCAATGTTTATCTGAAAGTCTAGCAACATGCCAACATTAATTTTATATACATATCACAACGGAAAAAAGTTGTCCAATCTGCGGGGCGGAGGAAGCATCTATTAACCACATGGTTTTTGATTGTCCCCTAACGCGACAAGTTTGGGCCATGTCCCCTATTCCTTCTTCTCTGCTTCTCTTCTCGCGACTCGCACTTTATGAGAACATCTATTTCCTATTTTTGGGAGCGAAAGAGATCAGGGCATCTGAAGAGGCTTTGCATTTATTCTCATGGATTATGTGGTTCCTTTGAAAGGCTCAAAATCGAGTAACTTATGAAAACACTAGGGACTCAGCCAGGATATCTTGACACACGCTACTCAGGAAGCCTCTCTCTGGAATAAAGCAAATGACATATAAGAAGATGGAATAATAGAAACGCACGGAAGGACTATCAGCATACCACCATCGACCCTCATAGAACCGGTCGGAAAGGTGTGCCAGGTTGATGGATCATGGAGTGAAGGTGAAATTGTAAGTGGATATGGCTGGGTGGTCATGGAGAGAGAACGCCAACAATTTTTTGGATACAAGAACGTCCAGTCTAATTTATCCCCCCTACATGCTGAGCTTGAAGCTCTGTCTTGGGCGATCTAGTGCATGTTATCCTTATCCTAAGTGGAGATTTCCTTCAGAACAGATTTTATGCAACTCATTTCGATGGTATCTAGGCTGGAGGATTTGCCATCGTTTGCGGCAGAATTGGAAGATTTCAGCGCTCTTAAATCGGCTTTTCTAGTGTTTAATATTTTCTATATTCCTCGTAATTTAAACGCTTATGCGGATAGTCTAGCTAAAAAAGCTAGATTCCTAAACTCCTTAGTTTCCCATGTAGGTACCATGGTTGTATCGCTTCCCCTAGAGAAAAGTATTTTACCGGACACTTAATATATGAGTTTGTTGGGAAAAAAGAGTGATAGTGTTAACAGAGAGTGTCAGATAAGCTATTAAATGTTACATTTTATTTCTCAAATAGTAGTAAGTAACACAACCACTAGTAAAAAACGTTATATATTTTGGTTTCGTAGTAACAAAAAATCACGAAGTCTATGTAAAAAAGACGGCTGCTAAGCTAGAATATGCTCACTCTTTTGTTATTCCTTTTGTTGGCCTTAGTGGTGACCTTGCAATTTTTTGGGATGAAAGGACAAACCCTTTTAGCTCCCCCCCCCTCCTACTTTGTAAAATACAGATATAATATTAGAAGAAGATGATGTTTTTTTTACTTCCTTACCTATATTTATGACCATCCAATGAAGAAGTTAAGAAATTTGCAATGGAGACCGCTAATAAATAGAGAAAATCAAAGTTTTTTTGTAGGCAGGCCAAGGATCTTCCTTGGAGATTTTAATGACATCAGGTCTAATGAGGAAAAGTCTGGAGGTCCCCATCGATCTGACCACTCTTTCAGTGTATTTAACTCTTTATTCTCCAAGTTAGGTCTACAAGACTTGAAAACTTTTGGTGGAAAATACACTTGGGTTGGCAACATATGGAAACATAAAGTCAGAACCAAGATAGATAGAGCCATAGCAAATATGGAGTGGCTTGATGATTTCCCTAAGGCTCATGTTCAAATGCTTAATTGGAATAATTCTGATCATAGGCCTTTGCTATTGTCTACAAGAGATAGAAGATGGCAAGTCAAGAGAATGTTCAAAAATGATAGCAGATGGAAACAGAATCAATAAGTGAAGCAAATCATCAAGGAAATATGGGGGAGTTCAATATCTAAGTTAACTCCAGACCAACTGCATGTGGCTCTCAAACACTACAGAAGCAGATTAGCTCAGTGGAAGCACATGAAGAATCTGAACTCTGGGAAAGGGATCCTTGATCTGAGAGAAGAGATAAGTAGAGTTTATGACTCTGATCCTATAGATTTTAATGCCATAGTTGAATTAAAAAAATTAACTTCTGTTGAGCTAAGGAAGGAAGAAGATTATTGGAGACTAAGAAGCAGAGTCCAATGGTTGAATTAGTTGATAAAAACACCAAGTTTTTTCACTCAGTGACCAAACAAAAGAGGGCCATCAACCGTATATCTTCTTTACTAGATAGTAAAGGTTCAATATGTACCAGGGAAGAGGATCTTCGACGCATCATCTTAGATTATTTTGATAACCTTTACACTTCTGATCAGTCTATATGTGTCTCAGACTATTAGCAGCTAGGTAGCATGAAGCCAAGAGTAACAACAGAGATCAACCAACAGTTAACCTCTCCAATTAGGAAAAAAGAAATCACTAAGGTTTTATTTATGATGAATGGAGATAAGGCTGATGGGCTGGATGGATTAAGTGTTACCTTCTACCAACGACATTGGGACACTATAGGCAAAGGTGTTATGGATTCTACCTTCCATTTTTTCAATACTAGTAGCATGCATTCAGATCTGAATCACACTAATATATGTAGTGTTGCATACAAGATAATTTCTAAGATCTTAGCTGAAAGGCTTAAACCATGGTTGCATTTGATCATAACAGAGAGCCAAATAGTCTTTATCCAAGGTAGATACATTATGGATAATGTACTCATAGCACATGAGCTGATTCATAGTATGTTAACAAGGGATAGGAAGATCAAATACATAGTAGCCAAGTTGGATATTACAAAAACCTTTGATAAGCTTGAATGGGGGTTTATCAATCATGTTTTAAAATCTTTGGGGTTTTCAGATATTTGGTGTAAGTGGGTGATGTCATGTGTCACTACTACTACTTATTCAGTATTGATAAATGGATCCCCAGTTGGAATCTTCAAACCCTCAAGAGGTATTAGGCAGGGAGATCCCATCTCACCTTACATATACCTACTCTGCTCAGAGGCACTGTCTAATCTAATATTTAAACTGAAGAGAAGGGGTATAGTGCATGGTTTTAAAGCTAGTCAGGGTGGTCCTCCAATATCACACATGTTCTTTGCTGATGACTCTCTGCTATTTTGCAAAGCAAATCCTCAAGAATATGCTGCCATAGTCAATGTGTTCCAAATCTATTGGAAGGCTTCTGGTCAGTAGGTAAACTTCTCAAAGTTTTCTTTAATCTTTCAGTAAAAACACGCCTGAAAATATTCAAGAGGACATCAAAGCTCTGCTGTCTATAACAAAATTAGGAGGGGTGGGTAAACATTTGGGTCTACCTGAGCTCATTAGTAAGAGACCAACCATATCTTTTAACATCATTAAAGAGAGAATTGAGAATAAGATAGAAAATTGGTCTACTAAGTTGTTGTCTTCGGCTGCCAAAGAAGTTTTAATTAAGGATGTAGCCACAACTATTTTAAACTACACTATGCAATGTTTCTTGTTGCCTAGGAAACTTATTAGCCAGTTAACCCAAATAATTAGAAGGTATATGTGGTCATCTACAAAAGACCAATAAGTGATAATACCCTAGAGAATATGAAGGTATCTGATTTATATAATCCTAATGAAAGGTGCTGGAATCAGTCTAAACTTCAAGAGGTTGTGCACCCTCAAGATATTCCCAGTATCAAATCTATTAGATCTAGCTTCTCACTTGATGAGGATGATATTGAAGGGATCTTCTCTAACAATGGTGAGTATACGGTTAAAATCGCCTATCACTTCAGTCATAACAACCTCTCAAACCCTCAACCCAATGTTGAACTTAACTATAAAATGATCTGGAAACTCCCAGCCAAGCCTAAAATTAAGCAGTTCTGGTGGAGATTAGCGCATGAGGGTTTAGTTGTGACAAATAACCTTAGGAGAAGGGGTATGAATATTGATGCTTTGTGCCATATGTGTGGAGAAGATCTGAAAGTGTTCAACATATGATGTTCCATTGCAGAGTAGCTAGGGAGATATGGGAATTAGCCCCTATAGAAACCCCATCCGGTGACCACTTACTCATGAACTCTCTGCATCAAAACATTAATTGGGTTTTGCACTCTAAAATTCAAGAAGGAGACCACAAGAGAAATTTGGCCATCTTCATTGGTTGGAAAATATGGAAGTCGAGGAATAGAATCCTTTACTCAAGTGAGAGAATGCCAATTCCTCAAGTCATTATTAAGGCTCATGAAGAAATGAAGGAATGGATTGAGGCAAACAGAGATGAAGATGAAGATCATAACCAGCCAACTTGTTTCTCAAATACTTACAGCAGGTACAAAGACATTCATTTGGATAGCTCTTACATGCATTGCCATGTTGATGCATCTTGGATGTCTTCAGAAGATAGAGCTAGAATAGGATGAGTCCTTCATACCTCTGAAGGTAAGCCTCTTATGCAGGGATCATCTTCAATGGATCCAACAGTCAGCGCCCGTGAAGCTGAAGCAATAACACTTAAAGAAGCAGTTACCCGCATAAAGAGTATAGGCTATGAAAAAAATAATCTTTAAAGGAGACAATCAAGACATTTGCTAATTGTTGCAGAAGTGGAGGTTCCTTTCAGAAAACTCTGCTAGTGAAAGCCTTAAAGGAGTTTATGCACATATCTATAACATCAACAGCTTCATGCAAGGTAATTGTCAATTCTTCTTTCAACACATAAGGAGAGAGGACAATGTTATAGTTGATCTACTTGCAAAAGAGGCTAGGAGGAGAAATAGTGGTTACAAAATCATATGGTTATGACTATAATCATAGTTTCTCTCCACTTGTATAAGCTCCTTACGATTGGGTCTATAACTGAAGCAACTTTGTATTATCTGTGCATTTTCTAGTGAATCTTAGTTGACTAAAAAAAATGGTTTCGTAGTAACTTTTATACATTTTATGAATGAAAGATATAAGATCATTGTTATTGTGGTATACAAACTTTTTTAGAAATAGAAAATCGGAAACGTTGAACTTCTTCAAAAGCGAAAGAGTTGGTTGGAGCAATCAATCATCCTTCTGATTGGTCCACCTTTAAATGACAAAAAAGGAAATTAATCTACATTTGGAATATTATTTGAATGAAAAATGTCGTAGGAATATCTGAATTATAATAAAAGTGTTTTTTATTGTTCGAAGTGTAACAATGGTGGATAGACATCAATCTCATATTGCGGTAAGAGAAGGCGGAGATCGTAGTGGTTGAACTACATTCAAGTATGGCCACCTTCTATTGATTAAAGCACTGCACATAGCTACAGAGTGGTTCCATCTTGCACTACTTGATCTCATAGAGGCCATCAGAAGATTTGGGGGCGACCCTGCTGCTGGCAAATTGTTCAACGAACAAATTAGTCAGATTAGTAAAGGATCCTACGCTTCCGTATGGGATGGTGATAAACCAGTGTAGGGCGGTGCCAATGAGGCTGGATCCGGAACCTCGCACATGGCTGCTTCTCTCAGCTCCCTTTGTATTGCAACTATAAGCATTTTTTTCCTGTATTGTGCAATGTGGTTGTCTGAATTGGAGGTCCCATAGTACGACTTCATAGTGGGGAATGAAAACTTCTTGGGCATGTCGATGAGTGAAATCTCGTCGGTGAAGGGTGTGTATCCGTATGAGTTTAAGGCACTCCTTCTTAGGGGAGGCACAACACCATGAAGGCGTTCAATCATTGATTGAAGTGCCTCTAAATTGTTAGAGAACATATGCTCCAAGCGTCTGACCTCGTCGGACTGTGGGAAAGGGTTGACGGCCTGCTGCCCATGTACCTCCACCAGATCCTCTTGCTCGTGGGCTTGATCTTGGTTCCCTAGATTTCCCCTAGCGGCTAGATCTCCTCCCTCGTCGAAGGTTTTGGTTGGGGTAGCTTCCAGGGTCGAAATCCGTGGTATAGGTACTCTGAACCGTTGGCATGCTTGGTTGGCCATCAACGTGGAGTTCGTCTCTCTCAGAGTCTCGATTTCTAGTTCCAGCCGTTGCAGATGTTATGCATCTTCCCGAAGTTTTGTGCAAGCCTCCATCTATTTTTTGAGGTTATGCAGGTCTAGTGCCATCGCCGCATCGGGCCCAACGAGAGTCTGCTTATATGTTCCATATTCCCGAGCCGTTTATGCAAGGTCTTTAATTGAGATCTCATCTCTCCATAGCTTAGGCCTGTTTGCGTGGTGTTGTGATCGTGATGTCGTTGTTATCTCCTGCCATCGTCATGTATCTTTTTTTTTAGCTTCCATCCTTCTAGCGTCAAACTGTTAAGAATTTTTTTAGGGATGCTCTTTGTGAAGCACTGTAGAAGCAAGAGATAATAATAAAGAAGAAGATGAAAAGAGACTTTATTATTTGATCAAGAGGAGAGGAGTAAGATACAATAAGATTTTGGGTGTTTAAACCTTTACAAAGATCGAACTCTCTTAGCCCAATGTCTAGTCTACAGGGTTTTTGTGAATATATTGTATGGACCCTTAGGTCTAGTATTTATAGTTTATCATCGATGGACATCCCCTTAGAATTAGCTAGGAAAAACCGTGTATATCCTTAGATATTAGGCTTATTTCCTTTTTTCCCTTTAAGTTTCCTTTTATCGGGTGGAATAGTCTTCGAGCTTCTGTCCGGAGGCATACTACTGGCGTCTTGCTTCCTCCTTCTGGACATTCCCCCGCTCTAGGTTTTTACTGTCGTAGTGCATCTAAACCAAGGGGGATTCACAGGGTTCAAATTACTCCCAACACTTGATACCTAATATACCACCCAATATCATCTATTTGGGATTTTTACAAATATGTTTAGATTCGGATTCAAATTTCTTTGGTCGGCACTAGTAAAAAAAACTGCTATAGTCACGGCAGATTTCGTAACAAAATCGTGACTATAGGATCGTGACTTTTTTTTTCGTGGCTAATCATGGCTATATGAATGATTTTGCCACGATTTTAGCCACGAAAAAAAAGGTAACGATCATATAGTCACGTTTTTTTCGTGACAAAAACGTGACTATACCACTTATTTCTACTAGTGCGGGTCCTAGTTCGGATTAAGGGTTTAAATATTTTATCTAATCCTACGATGTGTAGGTATAATCGGGTACCCTAGCGTGTGGTTTGTAAATATACTTCCAAATATCAAAATATTCATTTGGAAAGATATTCATGGAGCTTTACCCATGAGTGATATACTAAATTCAAGAAACATTATGCATAATGATGTGTAGTTGTTTTTGTGAACTTGAAATTATTCTCCATTTGTTTTTCCTCGGTTATTTGGCATAACAGGTTTGGCGAGAAGCGTCGTTTGGAATTTAAGTCAGAACAACGAAATTCGATGACTTTGGATCAAGTTGGTAGGAAGTAAGAAAGTTGACAAGCTTACCACAAATAATCAAGTCATTTTATTGCATGGATAATATGGAACCTGTGGGCAACCCGAAATCATTAAAATATTTTAGGATAAAAAGTACACAACTTCAGTAATTCTAACAAAAGCTTTGGCTAGTGCTATAGAATAGAATTTAGCTCAGCTGATCAAATCACATTCAATGGCGCAATCACAAGGACCACTTAGTCATTGATCACAGTTGATTCGTCTTACGCTTACAAGTTAGGAGCTGCGTTAAATGACCATTAAAACCATAAATGACCATAACTTGAAAAATTATGTTAAATAACCATAAAAACCTTAAATTAATAATCTAAGAGCATCAACATAAGTAGAACACACGTGAATTTCTCAAATAATAGTATTTAATTGTTTTTTATTTTGTAATTGTTTTAAAGGAAGAGTTGCTAGTTGAGAGACACATGTCAAAGAAAGCTCTTAAACTTGTGTGAAGTGTTCTCAAATCTCTTACATTTTCTTTTTCTCTCTTAGTTTGTATTAAATTTTTTATTTTAATATGAAAATACTTGTGAGAACCAATCAATCAGAATGCTCTAACTATAAGGATTGTATGCAATATATTGATTCTTATTACAATAGAATGTACATTATTTAACAGATAGTGCCATAGTGAAAAAGGGAAGAAGTTATTATGATTATACACTTTACATATATGTGGATTCTTTCCTTGATATGCCCAACAAGATGGAGGGAATGACCTCACTCCAATCTTGTTCCTTGTTGTGATGAATAATTGGCAAGAGAGTAGCTTTGTGAGAGCATCTACCAATTGGTCTCTTGTTGTGACATGAGAAACAAGCAGCGTTCCTGATTATATTTGGTTCCTGACAAAATGATAATCGAGAGCTATGTGTTTCATTCGCGTGTGAAAGACGGGATTTGCACATAGGTATGTTGCTCCAACGTTATCGCAATAAATGACGGGAATGGATGGTAACATGACTCCCATCTCAGTGAGCAGGAAAGAGAGCCATCAAACTTCAGCCACTTTGTTTGTAATTGCTTTATATTCTGCCTCGGTTGAAGATCGTGTTATGTCGTTTTGTTTTATTGAAGACCAAGATATCGGATTCCCACAAAGATAAATAATGTAGACGTTGGTTGAGACATAGTCATATGGGTCTCTGGCCCAACCTGCATCAGAAAAAGCATGAAGAGAGAGAAGATTACGAGCGTTGAGAAAGATACCATGTGAGGCAATCACGGGTAAGTAGCGGAGTACACGCTTTGCGACTTTCCAATGTTCATCCGTAGAGCGATGCATACACTGCGAGAGACGGCTTACGAAATATGTGATATCAGGTCTGGTAAAGGAAAGGTATTGTAAGCTGCCAACGACCGATCGATACTGTGTGGCATCATCAAGTGGTGTACCAGTGAGGAGAGTTAGCTTCGGTGAGGTTGGCAGAGGCGTGGAGACAAGTTTCGCATCTTGCATTCGTGTTTTTGCGAAAAGATCATTGATGTATTTCCTCTGCATTAAGTGGATGCCATTAGTTGTACACGTCACCTCGATCCCTAGAAAGTAGTGAATATCAGTGGGATCTTTGATCGAGAAATGCTCAGCAAATGATTAGAGAACTGTGGTAATTATGCGCTTGTCATTTTCGGTGACCAAGATGTCATCCACATAGACGAGTACATATGTGTAGGACGAACCAGAGTGGTGAATGAAGAGTGATGTATCTGCAGAAGAGTTTGTAAACCCACCATTAAGAAAATGTTGTTTCAAGGACATATACCATGCTCATGGAACCTGTTTTAGTCCGTAAATAGGTTTTGCAAACGGGAAACATGTGTCGGTCGATCGGGATCAACGAATCCCGGTGGTTGAGTCATGTATACTTCTCCCGTCAAGGTTCCTTGCAAGAAAGCTTTATTGAAATCCAATTGCTTAATTATCCATGATTGTTTCGCAGCAATGTCAAGAACTTTTCGGATAGTGGTTGATTTTATTATTGGGCTGAAAGTTTCGCCATAGTCAACCTCGTATTGTTCTGTGAAACCTCTTACAACGAGTCTGGCTTGTGCCTCTCAATGAAACAATTCAGTAGATACTTCGTTGTGTATATACATAGACAAGTGACAAGGTTCTGAGATGGATGGGGAGACACTAGATCCAGCTATGATTTACAATTTGAGCATCAGATTTTGTAGACATTGCTCGTCTTTACCATTCGTCTTTCAAATCTTGAGTCATTGTCTTTGGTTCACTGACGTATTTATCTGAGAGAACAACAGAGAGGGTAAATTTCTTGGTCGGTTTAGTGATGTTGTTCTTTGAACGGGTTCGCATTTGGTGTTGGTTTTGAGGTTGAGGTTGCGAATTTGAGGTATTGGTAAATGGTTGAGAGTCTGTGTTGGTCGAAACATTTTCTTGTTAAATGAGGTGAGGATTAGTGTTATTGGGTTAGGCCACTATGTTTGGGGATTGGTTTTTTGTTTCATTGGATTGTGTCTGAGGGTTCTGGGCCGTGGGTTCGGCCCATTTTGAGGTTGAGCAGAATGCTCAGACTGAGAGGAAGACGAAGAATTGTTTCAGAGTTAGAGTGCAATCCTTGAGCTGTGTTGGTCAGCGATGTCGTCGATGGTGGGAAGCGACTGGTGAGGCAGGGTGAGGACCAGAGTACGAGGATCGAGGCTGTCTTATGGAGGCAATACCAGGAATGAACTCATGAATCGACGATGTTTGGCACTGTCTGTGGTGTTCATCATCACTGAGAGGAAGGTCCGATCACTACAAGAAATATGAGCATTGATAGCATATGAAGATAACACCATTTCGCAAACTGCTATTATAGATTTGTGCAGTTATATCATAGCATTTTCTTAACACTATGAAAAAATATCATTGAGCGAGAACAAAAGTTTCTGTTTTGGAGCCTGATTTGTGTAACAAGCGCGAAACACTTTACCACACTAAACTTTTCCTTCTATTTTAGCCTTTTATAAAGGCTATGCATATATATTACGTTAAGCGGGAATAAAAATTTCAGTTTTGGAGCCATGAGCGCCAAACACTTAGCGGTTTTTCATTTGGCAAAATTTTTTTTCTTCTATTATAGCATTTTTAAAATTCTAAGATATGATATATAGTATTATACCCTATACCCTAAACCCTATACCCTAAACCCTATACCCTAAACTCCAAACCCTAAACTTTAAATCTAAACTATATAAAATGTTGTACAATAAACCCTAAACTCTAAACCCTAAACTATATAACATGTTATACATTTAACCCTAAACTCTAAACATAAACTATATAAAATGTGATGTCTAAAAAAACTATATAAAATGTTATAACCTAAACCCTAAACTTAAACTATATACCCAAATCTTAAACTCTAAATCAAAACTATATAAAATGTTAAACCCCAAATCTTAAACTATATACCTCAAATCCTAAACTATAAACAATATAAAATATAAACCCTAAACTATATACCCCAAACCCTAAACTCAAAACTATATAAAATGTTATACCCCAAACCATAACACTACTAAAAACAGTAGATGTATAGGTAATTAGTGAAAAATTGCTACAAATTTATGACAACCCAAAATGAATATAAAAACTTTAACATTTTTTTGTTAGGAAAAAAACTTTAACATTTTTGTGATAATATATATCTAATTAGTGACAAAAAACGTTACGGTTTTTATTGTAACAAAATTGCTACTAATTATTGATAATATAATTATATAAAAATCAGATACAAAAATATTTTATGATAATTTTCTAATAATTAGCTACTAAATTGTAAAAGAAAAATTGTAGCTAATATTTTTTAGCTTTTTTTCGCTAAACACTTAGCTAAATTTTGGTCAAACCGCCAAACACTTACACATGCAATATCGAGCTCTATCATCTCCCTCTTAGACAATATCGTGCTCTATCCTTTCCCTCTCAAACATAGCAGACACCATCTCCGCCGACCTAGCCACAAGAAGCAACCATCACCGCCGACCTAGCCATGAGAAGCCACCATCTCCGACAACGATTTCGTCCTCTGTTATAATCTCCGGCGAAGGTAAATATTCCAGAATCTAAAATCATTGTCGAGTTTATATCAACAGTTTCCACTAGATATGTGAGTTCTTAATCCTGTGACGACATTTCTAGGGTTTTTCTTTGCCTAAATCTGTGATTTCTCTAGCTTCAGTTCCCAAATTTTCTTTTCGCATGTTTCTGTGATAGGGTTAGTTCGATTTGATTTTAAGTTCAAAGAATTTTCTAAAGCTTTCGATTTTTTTTCATCTGTTCCGATTAACTACTTAAACAAAGCAAATGATCAACACATTTTCTTCGCTAGATTGTATAAATCTTCACTAGTAAAGCTTTCGATCCTTTCTATTTTGTTTGTTGTTTATTTCTTTCTGTTTTATTCTTATTTATATCAATTACTTTGATTTTGAAAGCTATTTGTTCATAGATAAATCTTTTTGCTCTGCAATGAAGTATCATGATGTATTGTTTGTTTTTTTTGATGTACAAAAACTAGTGATTGCAATATTCTGAAAGTAAATTGAAGCTTAACTTCCGCACTACAGACATGACAGGTTAGTCTCATCATCCATATTGTTTTTTAGTGTATTGATTCATTTCTTTTCTTGTTGAATTATGATTGTTATGCTTGTTTGGTTATAATTTGTATGCTGCTTTTGTTGTTTCTTTGTGGTATATGTGTTTGATAGTGTGTAGTTATTTCCAACTTAGTGATTTGTGTTTGACATAGTCTTATTTGATACTGTGTAATTGACATGATAAGCTGGATAAGTTTTCTGAGCTGTTTGATTTTATGCTTATAGGTTTTAGCTGCTTTTAAAGGTTTTAATTAAGGTTAGATCATATAATGTTGGACAAGGCATGAGTTCATCTCTGCAGGTATGGTATTTACTAATATAGCTAGGTATCCATTGGGGTTTACATAATCTAAGAATTTTTTGATTCTCTTAAACTTAAGCCTTCATCCTGATTATGAGAGAGGTGCTTGGAAGTTTGTCTGGTCTGTAACTGGAGATTCAGGAGAAAGAAAGATGATGATATGCCCTTGCAAAGATTTCCGCAATATGGATTGACACAAAGGCAATATTGTAATAGATCATCTAGTGACGAGGGGCATGGATGAAGTTTACAAGCTGTGTAAGCATTGATACCATCATGGAGAAGTGAAATCAGTGGGTGATGGTGAAAGCAATGTTAAACATCGAAATGATGAGATCTACGAATTATATAGAGCTGCTAAGTGTTTAGATGAGGAGTTAGATGAGGGTCACTACTATGAGATGGCAAAGGGAGAGGACAAGGAAGAAGATGAGTTCTTGGCAAAGCTAGCAGATGCTGAAACACCTTTATATCCAAGGTGTTCCAACCACAGCAAGCTATCTGCTATTGTCTCACTATTTAGACTAAAGACTCAAAATGGTTGGTCTAATAAGAGCTTCAGTGAGCTACTAGAGACATTGTTGGATATGTTACCAGAGGACAATGTCCTCCATACATCATTTTATGATGTGAAGAAATTTTTGAAGTCTTTTGATATGGGTTATCAAAAGATTCATGCATGCATCAATGATTGCGGCCTATTCCAAAATGAATTCAAGAAGCTGGATAATTGTCCTAATTGCAATGAATCAAGGTGGAAGATTATGCGCACTGGTGAGATCAAGGAAGGTGTCCCTCAGAAAGTGTTAAGATACTTCCCAATAATCCCAAGGCTTAAGAGGATGTTTACGTCTGAGGACATGGCCAGAAGCTTAAGATGGCACTTTAATAACAAGAGCAGCGACGAGAAACTCAGACACCCTGTAGATTCAGTGACATGGAGTCAAATGAATGACAAATATCCATGTTTTACTGCTGAAGAGAGGAATTTACGGCTTGGATTATCCAGAGATGGATTCAACCCGTTCAACATGAAGAATACTAAGTATAGTTGCTGGCCTGTCCTACTAGTTAACTATAACTTGCCACCTGATGAATGCATGAAGAATGAGAATATTATGCTCAGCTTGCTGATTCTTGGTCCACAGAAACCTGGTAACAGCATTGATGTCTACTTAGAACCCCTAATAGATGATCTAAACCATTTGTGATTTAACATATGATGCTTCAAGTAAATCTTTGTGCACTCTCAAAGCAATGCTACTGTGGACTATTAGTGATTTTCCAGCTTATGGAAATCTAGCTGGATGTAAAGTGAAAGGAAAAATGGGTTGTCCTGTGTGTGGGAAAAACACAGATAGTAAGTGGCTCAAATTTAGTAGAAAGCATGTCTATATGTCTCATAGGAAGGGTCTCCCACCAACACATGCATATAGATCAAAGAAGGCTTGGTTTGATGGACACTCTGAGCATGGGAGAAAGGGTCGAATATTATCTGGTCATGATATTTCCCACAACCTGAGAAACTTTTAAAACCATTTTCAGAATGTAAAAGCAACCGGAAAGAAGAGAAAAATAATAGAATCTGATAGTGAAGATGTGTCTAGTGAATCTGAGGAAGAGGAAGAAGATGAAGTAGATGAGGAGGAGTTGTCAAGATGGAAGAAAATATCAATATTCTTCAATCTGCCTTATTCGAAGGTAATTTAAACTCATAAATTCATCTTTTGTAACAATAATCATTTTGGTTTTTAATAACTTTAGTTTTGCTTACTTCTGTTTCTATTACTCAGGAACTCCCTATAAGGCATAATCTGGATGTGATGCATATAGAGCGAAATGTAGCAGCAAGAATTGTTTCAACAATACTACATTGTGGGAAATCTAAGGATCGACTTAATGCTCGTAAAGATCAGGAACTTCTAGGTATTAGAAAGGATCTGCACCCTACCACCAAAGGGAAAAGAACATATCTTCCTGCAGCACCTTGGTCTTTGAACAAGGATGAGAAGAAAGTCTTCTGTAAGAGACTTTATGAGTTTAAAGAGCCTGATGGATATTATTCAGATATAACAAGAGGTGTATCCTTAGCAGACAATAAGATATCAGGACTCAAGTCACATGATTATCATGTGCTGTTGCAACAATTCCTCCCAGTTGCACTCAAAGGTCTATTGCCTAAAGGTTCTGGTTTGCAATATTACGCTTATGCGCATTCTTCAACCACCAATGTCAGAGAGTTATTGATATGGAGCAGCTTTCAGTATTAAAAGCTTAAATTGTCGATACTCTTTGTATGTTTGAGAGATATTTCCCTCCCAGCTTCTTCGATATTATGGTACACTTGCTTGTTCATCTAGGAAAGGAAGCTAGACTTAGTGGACCAGTCCCTTTCTGATGGATGTATCCATTTGAGAGGTATAACCTGAGCTTCTGTTATTTTTTACATTATTTTGTCTTTTAATCAAATGGAATTTAAACATTAACTTCTTTGTAGGTACATGAAAGTGCTCAAAAATTGGGTTAGAAACCCTGCAAGACCTGAAGGATGTATTGCTGAGTCCTACATGGCAGAAGAATGTATGCGGTTCTGTAGTGAATTCCTTAAAAAGACAAGTGTCAAGGAAAAAGAAGATAGAAATACAGAGTACAAGAGCGAGTATATACTAGAAGGCCGTCCAATATCTGCAGCCACTTCAATTACTTTGTCTGCTATGGAGAAGAGAATAGCCCATCTTGTTGTGATTCAGAATATGGCTTGCGTGGATCATTATATGGAGTAAGTTACTGCAGTTAATATACATGTTTGACCTGTCATTTTTATGTGTTGAATATAAAGTCTGATTTCTTTGTTTTTTTTGTTTCACAAGCAAGCACCTACAGTATTTGCAAGACACAAATGGAAGATGTAACAGAGATGCAACTTTTCTTTGGAGTATGCATACTAAGAATTTTGCTCCTTGGCTAAAGGAGCAGGTAAGTATTGCATACTCCTTTTTAAATTCAGAAATGTTCTTTTGTGTAAAGGATGATAATTACTTATATTTGTATTTTGTAGGTACCAATAGATTAAGAAAGCCATGATAAGACATTGAAATGGTTGTCATATGGTCCTAGATGCACTGCAAGGTCATACACAGGTTACATAGTGAATGGTCAGAGGTTCAACATAAGTTCAGTTGATAGAAAGAGTCAGAATAGTGGGGTGTTTTATGAGGCAATTCCAATGTGCAGAGCGAGTGCTAGAGACACTTCACAAGTTTCAAACTTAGTTGGATACTATGGGAGAGTAACAGAGATCATATTGTTGGATTATAATGTCTTCTATGTACCCATTTTTCGGTGTCAATGGGTTGTAAGAGGTAACACGGTTAAGGTTGAAGATGGATACACACTTGTGAACTTGAGTCAGAGTCAAGTTTCTTTTTCAAGGGATATTTACATCATAACTTCTCAGGCCAAGCAAGTGTTTTACTCAAGAGAGAATGATATTTCCAGTTGGTATGTGGTATTAAAAAGTCCTTCAAGAAGATATAGTGAGGAAGAGGAAACAAAAGTGATNGGAAGAGGAAACCGAAGTGAATGCAGAGATCGGACCATTACCCTCACAAGTTGAAATGGATGAAGAAGTAGAAGAAGATCAGAATGCCCGAGTTGGTTGTGAAGGCATTTATGTGTGATATGATTTCTATCTAGTTTGTGTGGTTTATGATTGAGCATTGTTTGTCTGCTTTGGTTTCTTTTTAGTTTGTGTGGTTTCTGCTTGAGCATTGTTTGTTTGCTTGATTTCTTTTTAGTTTGTGTGGTTTCTGCTTGAGCATTGTATTGGGTTGCTGATTAAATTGTTGTATGTTTCAGGTGACTTAACATAGCACACAAGAAGGCTACAGAAAAAAAATGGCAAGAAGAAGGTCAATAAGAAGAAGGATAGTAAAGACAAAGTCGCAGATGAGGTGGAATACATTGGTACTGTGGTAAAAATCACGCATACAGAAGAACAACATACCAATGAAGAAGAATAACTATAAGCTGATGAGACTGAAAAGGGTGTAGAGGATGACAATGATAATGAGGCTGATGGGGCAGATGAGGCTGAAGAGAATGGAGAAGCTGCAGATAATGAGGCTGATAAGGCAGATGAGGCTGATGGGGCAGATGAAGCTGAAGAGAATGGAGAAGCTGCAGATGATGACAAAGAAAAAGAGACTGTGGAAAAGGATGATGACAAAGATCCTATTGGTGAGGTGGAAATGTTTGAAGACCATGAGCATGCAGAGCAACCTAGGGGTAAGAAACAACAAGGACATACAAAAATGAAATACATCGCCAAAGATCCAAATACCCGAGTGAAAGTTGCATTCAATGATATGGGGAGAACATGTTGGGCCAGGATCTGTTATGCTGTCATCATGCCTTGGTCCATTGGTGAGGGAACATGCTCCTGTGACAATTAAAGATTGGAGACAAATCACTAAAGAGATGAAAACAGTTCTCTGGATGTTTATTCAGGTTACCTTCTCATTTACCTTTACATCTGATATACTGAGTGATATAAATGAGCTTTCATTGTTAACTTTATCATTTTGTGGATACAGGCAAGGTTTGAGATTGATGAGGAGTATCAAAAGGATGTTTTGATGAAGAAAATGGGTGGTCTTTGGAGAGCTTCCAAGTCACGCCTAGTCACCAAGATATTGGCTGAAGCTAATACTATGCAAGAGAGGATGAAGCTGCGTCCATAGAATGTTACATAATTCGAATGGCGAAAATTTGTGAAAGAGAAGACTACTCGAGCCTTTAAGGTATTGTCTCTTATGTCTTTTGACTTGGTCTTTTGGATTGGAATGTCTTACTAACACTTATATCCTAGGCTGTGAGTGACTCATACAAAGATAGAAGACGCTTACAGATTCCTTACACTTCTAGCCGTAAGGGAATGGTCAGACTCGCAGAAGATATGGTACCACAATTCTTTTTATGCTTAAAAGACTTGCATATAACATTGCCTAGATTGATAATGCAAGTTTTGTTAATTTTTCCACAAAAAAAGGAGGGTGGAGATCCATCTGAAGTGACTAGGATAAATGTTTGGGTCAAGTCACGTACTAAAAAAGATGGTACTCCAGTCAATATGAAAGCGGCTGAGAAATTTGTAAGTATTGCTCTATAACTTAGTTCATATTGAAGATTATACTCTGAATGTTATTATTTTATGTGTTCTAGAGACAAGCAGCTAAGATTATTGAATGTGATGCTCCATCAAATTCAACAAACCCAAGAGAAGATGAACTAACAAAGCTCTTAGGACCTGTAAATCCTGGCAGGATTAGGGCAATGAGTAGAAGCATGTATAAGACCAGGTTAGCATGTTTTCAAGTGAAGAAACCCTTTATGACTCAAATGGAAGAGAGTCAATTCCGTTTAATGGGCAGGGTCTCTAAGTTAGAAGATGAACTTACCAGATACAAGAAACAAGTAAGTTATAATTCATCAGATGTAAACTCTTAGTTTAATCAGCCTTTTTATTACATGGCTTTTTTACTATGAAAACCTTTATGTTGCAGAGACCATATGTTGAAATAGGTGAAAACTCAGCTGATGCAAGAGTAAATTCCTTTAAGGCTCATTTTGCTTTCTTGGGAATGTGTATTGTAAATTCTGACACGTTAAACTTACACATTTGTAGAGTGTTAAGTCAAGAACCAATCCAAAGTGTGTGTTGGTTGATTGGGATATTAGTGATGACAAAGTTGCTGAGGGACAATTTGTTTCTTCTGATCCGAAAGACTTTGTCGATGACATCCCATTAGTTCCTAATGCTGTTAAAGTCTTGGTTGAAAATGCAATCAGGCCAGATGCCTTTCTATGGAGACCTGGAAGTGAGATGCATACTATTGACCAAGCTGTTGGAGAAATGATTGCATGGCAAGTAAGTAAGTGTATTCTCATAGACAATGAAGACATTCCTCTAATGGTAAAGTTTTTCCCACATAACCATATACCAATCTCAAAAATTTTGTAATTATCTATTAGTGGAGAAGATGTTTGATTTCTGTATGTGTATGAAAGAGTCCAAAGGCGGATTCTACCAACAAATGCAAGCTTCTAGATTTGGCTCAAAGTGATGAACCACTTGTTATTGAAGGACGTTGGTTGAGTCAAGATCCAAAAGCATTAGTTAATGGTCTTCCGCTTGGACCAAGTGCAGTGAAGGTTTTTCTGGATGTGGTACATGAACCTGATACATTTCTATGGAGGCCTACTAAAGATAAGTCATACCTTGGATATTCTTTAAAATCGTTTGTAGCATGGCCTGCCAAGAAGTGTGTGTTTGAAAATGACACAACTACAACATCTGAAAGATCTCCTACTCAAAAAAATACAACATCTGCTAAAGCATCAAGTTCTAAATCGTCTCCACAAGTTTCAGTGTCTGCATCACCTAAAGTTTCAGTCTTTGTTTCACCAAAAGGTTCAGTCTTTGGTTCACCAACTGGTTTAGTCTCTGCTTCACCAAAATTTTCAGAATCTGCATCACCAGAGGTCCCACTATCTGAATCACCAAGTTCTAAATGTCCTAAGTAGAAAACTCCACCATCATGTCCAAAACGTGCAGTAGTAAAGAAAGTTAAACCAACTCCACAATCTCCTACTCGAAGATCTATGGTAATTTTCTTTTGTCTTTTTACTTACTATGTTAATGATTTTACTGTAATGAAATTGTTTGTGTTGTAACCATTGCAGCGTCATGCTCCACCGGAAGTTCCGAAAGAGAATCAGAAGTGCAAGTTGATGGATGTTGGCGGAAAGAAGCAGGTTGCTACTGAAGGAAGATGGGCTTCGGACAATCCAGAAGTAACTTGTCACTTTGTTCCCTTAGGGCCAGACGGAGTCAAAGTTTGGGTTGATGTCGTGAAGGTGAAGAAGGCAGCAGTTTGGCGCTCCTCAAGTGAGATAGAGTGTATGGGAGATGCAATTGGTTCACCCATTGCATGGCCAAAAGACAAAGTCATCTTATGTTAAATGAGGTATCTCTTTAGACTTGTTTGAGACTAATCTAATGGTTTGTTGTGATGTTTTATGTAGTTTTGAAGCTGAATAATGTACTGGTAATGTGTGTGTGTGTTTGAGACTATGTATAACTTGGAAATAATGTGTTTTGAGCTAATAAGGTTCACAACTATGGTTTTGGAACAGTTTATGCTGAGTAAATTAGTGATATAAAAACATCTATTATTACATATAAATGTCTGTTACAAAGCCTTGGATCGTAGCTATTTGATGAGTTATATTACATAGTACTATAGCATGTACACGTGAGCTACCAATACAAATCAGAGCATCAAATCGAAGCTATTATAAACAATATACAAAACGCATCAAACGCTATAATAGATTAAACCAACAATAGCAACTAGTAAACACGCTATAATAGTCAACACTACCATAACATTTAAAAAGTACTATTATGAGGAGTTATATTACATAGTACTATAGCATGTACAGGTGAGCTACCAATACAATTCAGAGCATTAAATCGAAGCTATTATAAAAAATATACAAAACACATCAAACTCTGTAATAGATTAAACCAACAATAGCAACCAGTAAAAACGCTATAATAGTTAACACTACCATAGCATTAAGAAAAATGTTATTGTAGGGGGGCGGGGTTCTATTATAACTGAGGTGAAGATAGCGTTTTTGAAAACGTTATCTATAACATTTCATAGCTTTGATGTTGTGCTATCAATGCCGCTTTTTCTTGTAGTGGATGTTGATGAGGTTGCAAAGGGGAAGCTACTCTCGTCGAATTGGACATTCCGAGAAGTGTATATGTGGCATGTGTGTATGTGAAGACAGAGATATGTTGTTTGAATAGTTGAATAACTGAGGAAGACACAAGGTAAAGACTTATCTTCAAGTTTATATCGCTTGTAGGGGCGTAACCACGGGTAGCAAGAGCAACCAAAGATATGAAGGTGATTATGATTTGGCGCAGCTCCAAAGAGTATTTGAAATGGCGAGTTGAGGTCTAGAATTGGTGTTGGCATCCAGTTAATCAGATAGACGGCAGCAGCGAATGCATACTGCCAGTATTTTTTGGGCATCGAAGACTTCGACAGCAGCGTGAGCCCTGTTTCCATGACATGGTGTTGTTTCCTCTTCGATAACCCGTTGTGTTCGGGTGTATGTGACGTAGATGTCAAATGATTCATCGTGATGTACGACTTTAGTGCCATATATTCTCCATTATTGTCGGTGAATAGTGATCCAATTCGTGTCTGAAAATGATTTTCTACCAGTCCCCGAAAAGCTACAAATACTTCTTTGACATGTGACTTTTGTCAAATTTGAAATATCCAAGTATAGCGAGAATAATGGTCGGAAAAAATTATATAGTATTTGTGATAGGCAGTGGATAGAATCGACGAAGTCCAAACATCATAATAAAGATATTCTAGGGGCCGATCAGATATTATGCTTGAATCAGAAAACGGGAGTTTGTGGTTCTTATTGATCAAACAATGAGAATAAGGCAATAGTTTAGAAGAAGCAGATAGAGGTAAAGAATGTTTGGAAATAATAGTATTTAGAACGGAAAGAGGAGGATGATCGAGCCTAGAGTGTCAAGAAGTAATTGTAGTCTTTGAACTCTAGTAGGTAACCAATGATGTGGCTTGAGTCTTTGTAATCGGCCACTCGTAGAGCTTATTTTTAGTTCCACCTTGGAGTAATGGGATCCCCGTGCTGAGGTCCTTCACCTGAAAAGATGCGGAAAAGAATTCCACATAGACATTATTAGAGTTACAAAGTCTATAAACCAAAATGAGATTCTTGTTTATTTCAGGAACACATAAGACTTTGTGTAATGTTAATTGTTTAGTTTGAGAAGGTAAGAAAGTGGAATTCGTGTGTGTAATCGCAAGACTAGAACCAACTGTGATCATGAAAATATCGCCGCCTTGATATGGTTGGTGTAGCTAGAAATTGTTGAGGTCGAATGCTATGTGATGTGTAGCCCCACTATCCACTAACCAATTTTTTTGTTGTGTATGGAGATGCAGCTGTGAGATTTGCATGGGGCTGCCACTGTTTAAAAGGACTCACGAGTGGCTATTGTTGAGAAGCATGGAGCTGATGGCATTTCTTAGCACCATGCCCTTGAATGCCGCATATTTGACACTTGTCGAGGTAAGACCTTGTGTATCGAGTGTCAGATATGTTTCCTTGAGGCTACCAGTTGGTGTTTGATTGACGGAAGTTGTTGTTGCTGTTGTATGGATGCGGACAACTCTGGTTGTTGTTGTGGCGTAGCTAGACCATATTTGCAGAGGCTGGAATCACTGTAGTGATGGTGTCAGCCGTAGACAAGAGTTTTGGTTCATGGTTCAACATTTTTTCATGAACTTCTATAAGGGTAGGAGGAGTTTCATGACCCTCGATCTGGTCAATAACGGTTTTGTACTCTTCAGGGAGTCCGTCAAGAATCAAGTCAAGCTGATCTTCGTGATCAACCGGTTTCCCGAGGATTGCCAATTGATTCAGTCGGGTAAGATGTCCCTGCAAATAGACATCAATTGCTTTGTTTTCTTTCTTCCAATTTTTGAGTTGGATCTTGAGTTGTTTGATGAGACCACATCTTGGCTTGGCATAGGTGGAAGTGAGTGTGTTGCAGATCTCCGAAGTAGTTTCAGCTTTGGAGACAAGCGGCTGTATAGGATCTGTTAGTGCACCGAGGAGAGCACTATAAATAAGTCTATTCTGACGTTTCCATGTTGTGTATGCAGGATTTGCATTTTGTTCACCGACAATAGTGATCAGTGGAGGCTGAGAGAATGTTGATCCATATAGATGGTCGGCTAAGCCATAACCATCAAGGAGAGCATGAATTGAAGATTCCACATGAGGTAATTGGCAGCGGTGAGCTTTGACAAATTAGAAATGTTGATATGAAAAAGAGTTTGTGGGTTAATGTTTGTGAGAATGGTCTTTGGTTGTGAGGTATTTTCGAATTGATTCATGGTGGCTGAGAAAAAAAAATTTAATAGGTTTTTTTTAGCACGAAAGGCTATTCTATTACTCAAGCTTGAGGTGGTATGGCAAGCCACACCGGAATAGAACAACCAACAAAAGAAAAAAACAAACGGGTGCTGTCTAGCTAATCTAGCTAAATGATCTGCCTTCGAAAGGAAACCCCGTGGAACATATGAAATCTTGAAACAGTGGAAGGCTAGCTTTGCCCGCTCAAATTCCTGAAGCTCTATCGCAAAATCTGGTCAATCCGTCGGATTAGATAGCATGCGAATGACATCTTGATTATTTTTTCTGAAATCCTGGACAACAGAATGGGCTGGTAAACTTTGCATTGCCCATAGAAGCGCCTCCAACTCAGAATGGAGGGATGATATCCGTCGGACCTGATTACGAGCGCCCATCCAAGTGCAGACTCCTTCAGCCCCAACAAGTGTCCAACCCATCCCACTATGTCTATCTGTCATCTTCTAAGACCCATCCAATAAGCAGATATTCTGCAAGCATACGACTTGTTTCTACGTATGTTGAGTGTCCAAAGTAAGCTGGGAAGCATCAACAAATGTTGTCGTCCAAGCCCGCCACTCTGATGTAGCATGACTAATAATATCAGTCGCCTCCCTCTTGGTCCCGCGGAAAAGTTTTTTATTTCTTGCCTTCCAGATGAACCAGAGGAGCCACGGATATGACCCCTGGCCCTCCACACTCGCCGCCTCGTTGCTCCAGAATAGATAAGCCAAGGAACTGTAAGGACTTGAAAACGGAAAAACCCCTAGTACCCGCAAGTTAGGAACCAAAGCCCACACTTGAAGAGCTTTAGGTCACTCGAAGAAAGCATGAAGAACAAACTCCTCTGGATCCCCACACCTCGAACAAAGGTCCGCACAGTTAACCCCTCGGGCACATAAATTATGTGTAACAACTACATAGCCATACACCATCTGCCATATAAGATGACAAATCTTCTGCGGAGCATCAATCTTCCAGGCATGACTCTTCAATTCATTCAGACTTGGCTCATGATAATATACACCTTCCGCCCGTCCTGCAAATTCCCGGGCCAGCCTATACCTTTATCTAACTGTGTACTGCCCTGACTTAGTAAATTGCCAACAAAAATCATCCACATGAAACGACTGCGCAATCGGTAGGCTTCGAATAAGAGGGATGTCCTCCAGCACTATGAGTTGTTCCAGCTTCTTCAAATCCCATTGCTTAGATGTATGATCGATAAAATCACTTACCACCATTAAAGGATGAACAGCAGGGACCCTTGCTCTCGCCGGCCTCGCAGGCTTTGTGGGGATCCATGGGTCCTCCCAAACTCTGGTAGTAAGGCCAGAGAAGATCTTCTTCTGTATGCCATGGAGTAGCATATCTTTAGAAGCTAGGATACTCCGCCATCCATACGATGGCCTATCTGGATATGGAGCTCTCATAGGTGTAGAAAACTTATAGTATCTTCCTTTTAGAACCCGCGCCAGCAAAGATTGCGGATAACGGTTAAGCCGCCAAAGCTGTTTGGCCAAAAAAGCCAAATTAAACTCATGAAGGGTACCAAGACCTAGCCCGCCTTCCGCCTTAGAAACGCACATCTTATCCCATGTCGCCTAGTGTACACCTCTGCGAGGAGGATCTGAACTCCACCAATATCTAGCAATCGCGCTAGTAATCTTATCACAAACCTCCAACGGAAGGAGAAAACTGGACATAACATATGTCGGCAATGCTAAAGCGACGACTTTTATCAAAATCTCTTCCCCCCCTTGGACAACCACTTAGAAGACCACATGTTTACCCGGTTCTGCAAGCGATCCCTAATGAAGCCAAAGACCTTGCATTTTGAGTCACTCAGATCTTCCGGAATACCTAAGTAGGTTCTGAGGCCACCGTCGGTTTGAATATCCAGATTATCCTTTAAATCTTGTCTAACAACGTTAGATATCTTTTTGCCAAACATGACCGATGGTTTGTGAAAATTAACACGTTGTCCTGATGCTTTGCCATACAGCTCTAACATTTTCATCACCTCCAAACATTCATGGGGCTCCGCCTTGCAAAAAAAAAGACNTCCGCAAACAGGAGGTGGGACACAAATGGACTAGCTCTCGCTACTCGCATTCCAGTTATGCGTCCCTGCCACTCCGCCTCTTTCAGAAGGCCAACGAGCAATTCTATACACATTATGAAGATAAAGGGAGACAAAGGATCTCCCTGTCGCAGCCCTCTCTGAGGCTTAATATGACCTCGAGGGTGACCGTTTACCAAAACTCGATAGGAGACAGAACGGATACATCGCATGATCCATTCTATCCACCGCTCCGCAAATCCCATCTTACGTATCACTGCCTCAACGAAATCACACTCTAATCGGTCGTAAGCTTTACTCATGCCCGATTTTATAGCCATCCTCTCCGATAGTCCCACTGGATTTGTATTAAGTCCATGAAACATCTCTTGAGCTACAAGTATGTTATCCGTGATCAAGCGTCCAACAACAAAGGCTGATTGGGTCTCAGATATAAGACTGGGCAAATATCTCTTGAGCCTCTGATAGAGAAGCTTCGAAACTATCTTGTAACACACATTGCAGAGACTAATCGGGCGAAACTCTGTCATCTCCTGAGATCTATCCATCTTTGGAATGACATAAATATTGGTCTCATTCAGACTTGGCGCAACGGTGTCGTCTGCGATGAAACGATTAACCATCTCTATGACATTGTACTTCACGTCATCCCTAAAGTGCTGATAGAACAAGGCAGTCATTCCATCAGGCCCTGGAGCTTTCTCAGGATGCATGACGAAAAACGCTCGACGTACTTCCTCCTCAGTCACAGATTTCGTTAGTTCCACATTCATAGCAAGAGTAATCTTTTGAGGGACAAAACCTAAAACCTCATCAATAGCAAGTTGTCCAGATGTCTAAAACAAACCTCTGAAGTACTTTATGGCAATGGACACAATACCCTTCTCCTGCTCAACCACAACGCCCTCCTCATTTCTGAGATGAAAAATTCTATTCCTCGCCCTTTGTTGTCTCGTCGTCGCATGAAAATAACCCGTATTACGATCTCCTTCTCGAAGCCATAGAGCCCGACTCTTTTGACGCCAGAACATCTCCTCCTCCTTAAGAGCATCATGAAGCACCATCGTGGCCAAAGTTATCTCTTCTAGAGTAGAACTATCCGATGAGTGGAGGTCGCCCAGCTTATCCTTTAGCTCTTCCAAGATATGGTCTGCAACTAACCTATCATTCTTGCTCCAGGAGACAATGGTCTTCCTACACACAATAACTTTAGACTGCAAGTCCAAGGTTGAAGCCATCCCAGTCCAGCTCTCCTTAATAATTGCTTGAAGCCCCTCTTTTTTAAGCAAACGTTTATCAAACCGGAAAGATTTCCGTACCCATAGGGGCCTCACAAGGATATGCGCAATAACTGGCCTATGGTCCAACCCCCACATCCTTAAATATTGCACAGTAGAATGTGGGAACTTTTCATGTCAGCCCTCATTTCCTAGAGCTCGGTCTAGGCGGCATCGCTCACGAGTACGATTATTCCCTCGATTCCCAACCCAGGACATATGGTTTCCAGAGTAAGGAAATTCTAACATCCCGCAATCTTGAATCATTTGGCGGAAAGGAAGGAAGGACGACTCTGGCCGAACCCTACCCCCTTGTTTCTCATCATTGCTAATTATCTCATTAAAGTCCCCAATCATAAACCAGGGACCATCACGTTCAAGCGATATATTAGCCAATTTGTCCCATACTATTTCTCTACGATCTTGAACAGGGTCACCGTAAACAAAAGTTAAATAAACTTTAAAACCATCAATAAAAGCTTCAACGTCCAACATACAGTTGTTTGAATATAAAATAACAGCATTGAAATCATTCATAAAAAACAAAGCTAGTCCTCTGCTCGCGCCAATGGGCTCCACGGTCTCCAATCGATCATAGCCTAACTTCACATGTTGCTCAAGTAACACCGATCTTTGATTCTTCGTCTCTGATAGGAATAAAAAGCCAGGACAATACTTTTTGTGTATCTCTTCAAGGCGTCGAATTGTGAAGTCATTCCCAATCCCTCGACAGTTCCAACCAAGCACTCTCATCATTGCTTACTGGGTGGGTTCTGGGACCCCACCATACCAGCTTTTTAAGTAGCATCACAGCGACGAGAATCGCTAGCGCCTTTATGTGTCCGAATTTTACTCGATGGAAAAATACCACGGGGAGCATATGACTCCGTATTTTTTGATTTCTTCTCCGCAACGGCAAGAGAATTTTTCCGCAGAGATTCCAAACGCAAAATCCGTTCTTTCTTCCCAGGAAGCGCAAAAATGGAGCCCTTAGTTAAGTGAGACCTCCCGGAAGAAATATCACTCTTCGATCGCTTTGTTACATGCTCATCCGCAACGGACCCCCTGCCCATAGCCAAGATCTTATCCGCCTCTCTCGGAACCATAATCTGAGACCGATCCCCACTCTTCTCCTTCTTCTCTTGCTCCCAATCCTCTCCAAGAAGATCATCATCATCGACCATCAACTCAGCTTCCTCTGACATCAAGTGACCCTTGCCTTTATCCTTGACAGATGCAGAAGGAGCTTCGAAGCTTCTGTTCCTCCATTGCGTTGGAGTACTGATAGTCTGTGGACAAAACACGAACAGCCTCCCTTGTTCCAGTTCTTGTCAGGCTTGAGAGGGCCCTCACACTACTGGTTGGATGACGATCCATATGCTGCTCATGACGATGGTCACAAGATGATGAACTTTTGGCAAAGGTATGACCCGTCTTAACATATTTCCAATTGGCACTAGCAGAGCTACCTAAAGGAGAGACCTGAGCAAACTGAGAGGAACGGCGATGATAGCTATCTCCATAAGGACGATGGTCCTTTCCATTCCCAGCCAGCTTGTCTCGATCATAACCACGTTATCGAGAGGATCCAAGTTGTGGCGAACGTTGAGAAACATTTCTAATAAATCTATGATCATCATGAGACGTCACCACTGAAATGAGACCAGAGGATGAGCTTGGATCATAACCATGTCTAGAGTCCTGTTCCCGATGAAATGACTTGATGCTATAATCAGAATGTCGCTCCTCAGTCTCCTCTAGCCTGCGTTTCAAGCCTCTATTAACAATAATAGAATGTAAAGCCTCTTCTTGGCGTGAGAAACCCCTACGAGGATTATGAAGCTCACGACCACAAGTGTGGTCCTCAGAGGTTGTGCTTAGTTTGAGTCGCGAAAACACATCCACCCTTCCCGTGTGTATTTCCTTGCCGTGATCTCTCTTAGGAAAAAGTGGCTTATCATGCGACATAAGACCGCATTGTGAGCAATGTTTAAATAACCGCTCATAGTGAATCTTGACAGTGACTTTATCACCTTTAGCATCCATGAGCTTCTTAGAGAATTTCAGAGGTTGTCGAGAGTCCACAGTGACTTGGATACATCCATCCAATTCAACCACTTGATGAACCATACCAAGACTCTTCCCAATACTTCTCATCGTCTCTTGTGACCAAAATTGAATGGGAATTCCAGTCAGCTCCAACCAAAAATTCATATCCCAAGGATAGTCATCATGCATCACCAGTGCCCACCTAACAAGCACAAACATCCAGTAGTTGTAATGGAAAGGCCCCTTGTCAAGAACCATCTTCAACTCCTCCTCTGTGTCAAAATTGAAGATAAAACAGTTGTTTCCCAAGTTACTGGCTATGATCTTGCCCTCCAAACCCCATTGTTTTGGCATGTAGACCAAGAGCTTGTCAACATCGTGCTTCCTTGGGTTGATCACACGGCCAATGAAGGTCAAGTTGTACTCCTGAATTAACTTGGAATTGTCCTGTGGTGGAATCAGAATAGGAGCATCATCATCCTCCCTGATCACACTTCTCGATCCTCTGGTCGAAGCCATTGTCAGCCGCAAAGCACCCACCCACAAACTCATAACAGCAAGCAAAACAGAGACAAACCAGATCGTAAACCCAGAACCAGAGACAGAATATCTCCAGAGATCACAACCACAGAAACCAGACCGCAGGCTTCAGAAACCAGACCAAACGCAGCTTCACAGAGACGCTGTAAATCTTCGCCGCCGCAAGCAGAGCTAAAACAGAACCGTCAACGGCGGAGATTATCTCGAACGAGAGATAACGCAAAGACAAAACTCAATACTTCTCGTGGGAGAAGCCTTCTACACCCGAGCAAAAGGCTCACAAGTCGCCTGAGAGAGCTCCTAATGCTGCTCCGTTGAAAGCCGCCGCCGCAAAAACCAAGACCTCCTATCGCCGCCGTCAATCGCCTTTCGCCATTAATTTTTTCAATAGGTTAGGTCTCTAGATATCGATGAAGAGCTCTGATATCATATAAGGATTGGATGTAATGTATTGATTCTTATTACAATAGAATTCTCCTATATATTAAATCAAAGTACACTTGACTGAAATTTGCTTATGTGTCACTCATATAAGAGCTTTCGACACTAACCTTATAATTTGATTGGTTGAAAGATTTGGATTTCTATTTTAATTTTGATTTATTTAATTCATCTCTAAATAAAAAAATAAACTGTGAACGACTTAAATTTACTTGCCAAACATCCTTCTTAATCAACAATTCTTAACTATACTTCCAAACATTAGATTATTCTATCTATATGTAAATTTCGAGATTATCATATAATATACATTTAAATTATATAATAAAATATATATTTGAAACTTACCTAAATAATATACATTTTCTAAGTAAAAAAATATGCATCATAATTCGGAAAGTGTTATGTAATATTTTTTAAAAAAAATTGGTTTTATTAGATTATTATATAATATAGAGGTCTAAATTATCAAATTTTAATAATTGTGGGAATTAGATTAACAAGAAATAAAAATATATAAATTTAGGCCACATCTTTGAATTATCAAATTTTTAAGATGAAATAAAAATATACAAATTTGATCACCATCTTTTAATTATCATATATTTGAAAAATATATACAATACAAATCAAAAAATTATTATGTACATTATATATGTGTGATTTTAAGTATTATTTTTTAATTTAAATCACATACACAATTTTATAGGATATTCTTATATTCTCACATATTTTAAATATTCATGTACCTAGCCTAAACATACATTTTTAATAAAGTCATAAAGGTATATTAGTGCATAAAATTATATAATTCTAATAAAGTAAATAATTTTCTTTATTTAGAATACAAATTTATATATTATCTTGTTAACTTTTCATCTTTGAGTACAAATTTATTAACTTGAATAGGAAAAAAAGACATTACCTCCATTATATTTAACGGATTTATTATTATTACCAAGTATTTTCCTTTTAAGCTATGAATTTATTAACTTGAATGAGAAAAAAATCATTTCCTCCATTAACTCATAATCACAATGCATTCAACTTTAACGGTTTAAGGACATACCCTATAAATCTGATTAAGAAATATGGAAAAAGGTAATTAATCATTGCGATAACTTTGAAAATAATTATTAAAATGTCTTGGCTTCCAAGATTATTGAAATGTATAAATATGGGTGGTTGTAACATATATATGAAAAATGCAAGATCGAACTTATCCTCTACCAAGTAAAAAAAATCTCCCGATGTCGTTACTAAAAATTGATTTCCTCAATGATCTTAAACCATTTCTACGTAGTAGTTGGAGCACAAAAGTGAAAGTATTTCGTGTTTGGCGTCAATGTTCTTCATCTAATGAAACTCTCGAGGCGATTTTAGCAGATCAAAAAGTATATTTAAATGCCTATATTTAGTATATAACTCTTCCTACTTTAATATTGTATGCATGTTAATATACTTACTTGCATGCACGTGACAAAATGTAATCTTTTGTTGTACATTTAAGTTGTATATGAGTAAGAATTTTTTTTCGCCAGTTATATATGAGTAAGATTTGAGCGACGAAATTATATATTTATTAGCTTATTAAAAAGGGAGAATTAGAAAAATAGGACATTTTCAACTTGGATTTGTCCAAATAGGATTTTCGGCAATTTTGGTCTTTTTGACATCTCATACCCCTACAAAATGAAAAAAATTATAATTTAAATATTAAAAAATTTTAAAAATATGTAAATTATTAGAAACATAAGTAAGACTACTTATGTATTTTTTCATAAAAAATAAATAGGTAAATAATATTTTATTTAATATACTAGCTAAACACAAAATACTCATTCTGGCCATCTACTTAGAAAGTGAAGATACAATAGAGAAGAAGGGAGAAAAATATAGATACAACACAGTATGGATTGATGTGACGAGAGAAGAGAGCGAAGAGTAATGAGAGAAAGAGAAAGAGAGAGAAGTATATACAAAATCACAATTTTTGTTTTTTTTTTTTTATTTTCTTTTTTTCTTAAAGAAAATAAATAGAAAAAACATTTTAATTAAATCATAAATTTTTAATTCTAGGGGAAAAATCGGATTAAACAAAAATAAAATCTTAGTGTGACAAAAATATGACTCAAAATCCTGTGGGGACAAATCCAATTTGAGAGTGTCCTATTTTTCTCATTTTCTCATAAATCGTTCAAACATAAATTATGTTATTATTATAACAACATGGTCTTTGTTGTACATATATTATTTGTTATTCATAATTTTAGTTTCAATATAATTTATTTCAGGGTCATAAAATACATTCATGTGTCCTCTTAACATAAAAACGGCCCCCTCAAGATGTTTTTGAGTTAATTCACAAGAGAATGATGTTAGTCAATTCTTTTAATCATAATCTATTTATAATATAATGTTAGTTGAGCTAATTGGGTAAATTAATTAGGTGGATGCATGATCATCTTATATCGTTTTATTTCATACTTTTAATATGTATATTAATTCATATTTTTAAAAAATAATATATATATATATATATATTTCATATTTTTAATATGTGTGTGTGTGTGTTTCGAATTATAAAATATTTTGAATCAAAATCATCTTATATGAGTTTTAAAAATTATAAATCATAAAATAGTATATATTTAATGTTATAAATAAATAGAATCATTAAATTATCCATTTACAATGATGAAAAACTTATTTAAAGTTAATATATATATATATATATATAGATTTAATGGAAAAATTATTCCTTGTTTAGAATTAATAAAAATTTCATATTAAAAACTATAAATATATTAATTCATATCAACTATTTTTCTAGATCCATTATATATCGTATACAATTTTCTTTAGGTATAAATTAATTCATATTGATTCTTACATGAAAAGTAAAATTGTACTCGAAATAATACATATCATCATATTTACATGAAATTCAATCTTACATGTTCTACATTAAATTGTTGATATTTTTATAGAAATTTCGATCCTTTTTAATGTTAATATCAATTTTTGTTTGTGTATTAAATATTTGATGTACAAAATTGATTTTTCAAACTTGATTTACAAGAAAATTGAAGTAGAAAATAATTTGAGAGGAAACTGAGTAAAATATCAAATATTTACATTCAACATCTTAAAAATAATTTTGTATATTTGATGGAGACCTTACAATATTTTTTCATTTAGATAATATTTTCGTTACTGAGTAATTGTTAACCAAGCAACATAATAGTTTTTCGTTTTCCATTTAATATATTAGAAAATATATAGCAATAAAATCGCATTTTAATTATTATAAATGAAAATTATATAACAAATATTATATATTTTATTATGATTAGTAAACATAAAAATATCACATTATAGTTAAATCATTCATATAATACTTTTACCAAAGGGTAGATATTCGAACGAGTGTTCAGGTATATGTTCGAGTTTAGTAGGGTTAATTCGGGTTACAAGTTTTCAGACTAGATGTTTAAGTTTTATTCGGTTCTTATCTTTGCAGATTTGATACTCATTTCAATTATTTAAAACATACAAATATACCTTAAAAACCTCAATAATCTTTTTTTGGATAATCCGGATATTTTTGAGTATTTTAAATATTTTAGATATTACAACTAAAATAATTCATATATTTAAGTATATAATTATAAGTTAGTTATTTCTGGATACTTGGAATATTTCGAATCATGTCGAGATCGATTTCGGTTTTTGTCTATTGAAGTTTTGCATCCATACAAATATTTTCTCGATTTTGGTTCATATCCCATATCACTTTTTTAGATCGGATTCACTTCGATTCTTCGAATTCTATTCCGCGAATTCGCGGACACCACCTAGTGTACATTATAAAACAGATTGTGCCATAGTGAACAAGGGAAGAAGTTATTATGATTATACACTACATAAATGTGGATTCTCTCTTTGATACTAACTACCTCTATTTTTGTTGAGAGAAAATTGACAATTTAAAAAAAAAAAATTTTAAACTTTGGTTCAAAAAAGAAGCCCAAAGAATATAAATACATTTCATTAATACATTATTATTTTTATAAAACCTACCACCTAATTAATAGTTTTTTCTTGTTAGTAACACAAATTAACCCAAAAGCTTCATATAAAAGTAAAATCATTGGATGCACATAAAGAAAAAGGACTTGTACTTGTAGTTAAAGATAAAGTTGATATTAACAACCTTTTTTTTTTGTTATGTATATTATTCTGATTGGAACTCACTTACAAAATTGATTTGTTTGAACAGAAGCAGAAAACTTAATTAAAATAGTAGAGAAGTAAGCAAAATTTGGGTGACCAAGAAGCAGACACGTGCAGTGGTCTGGTAAAGGCAACAGTGATCGAGAAGTCAGCAAGTGACCTTTAAGACAGCGACACGTGCTCTCGAGCCCGTCGTGAAACCACTTGCTCAACTTCCTCTCCTTTTGCTTCTTGTTTATTCTTAATTACTACTATTATTGAATTCCTCAAATCACATTAACTTTCGCATATTAAAAGTCATTCAAATTGCGCGAATGCAAACAAAATGTCCAATTCTTAAATTAAATTCTACTATATGTTTTCTCCATGAAGTTCAAGTGATGCGATGTGGGATTGGCATATATAAAGTATAAACTATAAAGTATAAACTAATCAACTTTAACAAAAAAAAGTATAAACTAATCTTTTTTTTTGTCGACAATTATAAACTAATCAAATATGATTAGTTCGGTGGAAAGAAATACTGATTGCCTTTATAAAAGTCAGAAAATAGTTTTCATGCTTTCTTAAATTTTTTTTTTTGATAATTGCTTTCTTAAATATCGTCATCTTCCCGTAGTTCTAGCCATTTCTTATTTTAAGTTGTTTATTTTTATGTTTTTATTGGATATGTGTTTAGATTATTGTGCTCACTTTGATGATTACTTACTATCTTAAATATATCTTACTTAGGGTATAATTAAGTTAACGATTGTATATCTATGTGTATTTATCACATATGTGTATCTATAATATTTGAGTTAAATAGATGAAATTTTAAGCCTCATGTGGAATATAGTGTAGTTAAGAGAATTAAAGCATTAAATGCTAATCCGACGGCGACCCATCTGTTAATGTTTAATAAGATTAATCGAGGTCTAAGCGATTTTTAAACGGTTTAGACATTTACAAAACAAATCTATATATGTTAATATATTTCTTTTTTTGTCAACATTTTTTGTCAACAAAAATATTTATATATATATATATATACACACCATATCACACTATATAATATAGGTCATAACTAATAAAAAATATTATGTATTTTAGAATAAAAATATTTATTGAAAAACTATAAATATTACATTATAAATGAAAATTAGACAAAAATATGCTTTTTATACATATGAATACTTTTTTTCAGTTTAATTGGTTTTACAACCATTTAAAGTAATTTTTTTTGTTGTACAAACTATATAATGTTTTTTTTTTGTCGACCACACATTAAAAATTAGAGAACTCGCGAATTGGAAGGCCAATTCGGAGGGGCTGTGTACATATGAATACTTTTAACAATATATTTTTGAAACTAAAACTTATAATTAGTTTATATATAAAAAATAAGTTTTTATTTCAAAACAACTTCCTAGACCGTTTAGGTCCGCCTAAATTCCCTTAGATTCGTCTAGACTCATTTTGATAGCCTAATTCCACTCAATAATACTCACTCTTAATTGAAACATTTAAGAGGTAATCGCAATGGTCTATGGTCGTATAGCGCCTAGACAGTGCATAGAGGATGTCTAAATCTTTTTTTAAAACATTTGAAAAAAATTATTTAGCATTAACTTTATCTTATTTCTTGATATTTCAAAACCGATTTTAGGACTGTGTACACCCTATTCGAAAAATATGAAAATTTGATAAATAAAATATTCGAGTTAAGTATCATCACCAAAGATTAGATGAATTGTTAAATGTCATGTGAAAGCTCAAAAAAACTATTTAGAAGTCACGCCATTTAAGTGTTGGGGCTAGGCGCTTTCGAAAATCTCTAGTAAGCGTTTTCTTTCTTCTTCTCAGAGTTAGTTCGAAGCAGTGAAACAGTGTATGGTTGTCTTCTCAACCCGTCTTTTAGTTTTCTCATTTATTTAGTTTGTTTAGCTATAGTTTTCTCGTTTAGGTAGAGTCGATTAATTTAGTTTTTTTGTTTTGGGATTGTGTGCTTTATAGAATTAGAATTTTGTTGGATTCATCTCTTAATCGGTTCTTGTTGGATTTATGGTAAAGATGAGTGTCGTCGGTCTTGTTGAGTTTATGCCTTCAGGTGTCGTCGGAAGATTAAAGTTCATGCTTTAAGGCGTCATCGGAAGATTAGGGTTCGTAATTTTTTTGATCGTATGAGTTCCTTAATGCTTTTGCGTTTTTTTGATTTTTTATTAGTGTTGTCTTTCTTTTATATTTCGGTGTTGTTTAGATTTTTTTTATTAATCTTTCACAAAGCATTTATTGTATGTCTGTAAAAGAAATGATAAATACAAAAAAGAATTATTTAGCGTTATTATCTTATTATTTGATATTTCAAACACCTAAGGGTATTTGACCCGATTTTACATAAATATGACCAAGTAGATAAATAAAATCGTCTTCTATTTGGACCCTCAACACTAGGTATTGTTGCCACTCTATCTAGTATGAGGTACGTATGCGGATGAATGGTTACGGACCAAAAGATCAAACTCCTTCTACTTAGTTGTCCAATCTCCATTAGGAGTCACACAACAATGTTTTAAGAATTTGTTCATACTCACTTATAAAACATTTATATCTTCATATTATTTATTTGAGCCGTTTTATAAAAGGATAAAATCGAGCCACTAGAAAGACAAAATGCATAAAATAACGCAAATAATTGTCTTCATCATCATGAGTCTAGAAATTCTAGGAGATTCCGGTTTATAGAATCATATTAGTGCGTGAAGAGAGCTTATAAGAATTGATTTGGCTACATATGTCACCAAAGTGCACTTATCTTTTCGGTAATTTGTCCTGAGAGAACTCCACAATTAAGCATGCTTGTGCTGGAGTAGCACTAGGATAGGTGACATTCTGGGAAGTGAATTTTCGGAGTCGCGCGAGTGAGAACAAAGCGCGAAGATAGATTGCTTGGTGATTGTAGGGACAATAAATCATGACTTTAATTCCTCCTCGAGGTAGCACTCCCGACCGTCGGACATGGTGAGCCGCAGATCCGAGGAGAGGCGTCAGGACACAAGGCAGAGACAGTAGGAGGCGTTATAAATTCATGACAGACCATCTAACACCAACAATAAAGAAGTACGTGACAATATTTAAATCCTCTAAAGTCATACAATATAATCAATCATCCATTTAGGCATGTACATTTGCTATAGGAAAAAAGTTTCTCCCACATGGAGAATGAAATGATTTTACTATCTCAAGTCTTTCACTTTTCTTTTTTTTCTTAACATCTGGTAGTATTACATTTGAAATATTAAAGTTACAAAGAGATACCGGTCATATTTACCAAAAAATAATCCTACCACTAAATCCCATATATGGGCCAAAATAACAATAAACACATAAACTACTCGAAACAAATCCTAGCCACTTAAAATTAAAAAAGCTCAACAGAGGCAGGCCTTTCTCAGCGACAAAGACATCTTCTAGTTAACGCGGGTGGCCTTGTGAAATGTAAGATTGAAATCTACCATCTTTAATGGCACTATTCGCAATGAGAAACGCACTTCTGTTTTGAGATCTTTGTTCCAAACATAATTCCCACTTCTCAAAGAAACAAAGCACCTCATTAATCTCTACCACAAAATAAGCATAAGATGACCATGATTTTGGTCTAAGCATGACCTTAGTTAACCTCCTGGTTTTGAGGCAAACACCACCTGCTTGATTCTATGACTTAGCAAGTAATTCATAGACCAAAGGTAGTTTTGAGAATGTGCTTGAGCTATTGAATTGATATTATCAAAGCATCTTCTGCTATGCAACATGACCTCTCCCCTAGAGTTTCTTAGCACCCAAGTAGCTCCCATCTGCCCTGTTCTTTTACACCACTTGGAAACTATATTGCATTTTAGCCATGGAGGTTGGAGGCTTCCACACCACATGGAAATAACGCTAAGAAAGATGCAAAGCCGACTGAAACTGTGTATCCACTTGTTGAAATAGGTCCCATTCAGCCACATTCTCCATTAACTTCTTTAAGGTCTCCATTTGTGAAAATAATTTGCCTTCAATGACAGTTTTGTTCCCATTCTTCGAACGCATTCATAATATCCATGGAGAAGATTTCGTGATGAGTGAGTCAAATTCTCGATTTTTTGTAAACTCCAGCAAATAGAAGATTTTTACGAAAACAAAGTTTTCATTAAAGCCATGCTTAAGAAAGGGGGTGCCAGATAAAACCCAAACTTGTCTTGCTATTATGTATAGGAATAACACATGGTTTGTAGATTCCCCTTCCATCCACAAATTTGGCAGCATTAATCTACTTTCATGCCTCTTTTGGTCAGGTTCTCTGCAACAGCTATGGCACATTGCATCACTTTCCACATAAAGACTTTAATCTTAGGAGTTGTATGCAATGCTCATATTCTTTCCTACAAACCATTAAGAGATGGTTGAGCTAATGCTTATAAGATAAGGTCTGCGTGTTTGAACCTATGAGCCAGCCAATAGCCCGATTTAACAGTATAATCCCCTTACTTGGTGTGGTTCTAGACCCAAAAATCATCCAGATGGACCACAAGTTTATGAACCATTATTAGCTGCACATCTCTGGGGTAGAAAATATCCTCTGGAGATTGAGCACTACAATTTCTTCCTTGCAGTTCAGTCAATACTTCCACTAAAAGATCCATTTTTACCGTGTTATGTCTAGGCAAACGTAGTCTCATATTGTCATCAAAAATCCATCTATCTGACTAAACTCTTAGAGACTTACCATTGCCAATCATCTGCCTAAGCCCTTGTTGGAGGATTTTATTGCAAGTTAGTATATTTCTTCATGCATAGGAAGCCCTTTTCCCATGGACCGCTTCAAAGAAGGTGGTGTCCAACAGTTTGGATATTGGCATGGCATAAACATTGCATAGATAGGGCAACAATTTTGGGCATCACATCTTTTCCCCCTTGAGATAAATTTTTAACAATCAAGGCAAAAATCTTTGACTTCATCTTCTCATGTATAAATTACAACATTTTAGATCCACTAAGGCATTCAGCCTAGATACTTCCCTGCGCCTCTTTCATTCTCTATCTCTAGGATCTCTTTTAGCTGGATCATCACCTCTTCATCTTCTTTGCTGCCAAAGTTACTGATTTTTGGAGATAGATGACATGCCTTGTGGCTTAAGCATGTGATCCCAGGATGGACTTCAAGGCATAACATTGGGAGGTTTCAGCCTTACACACAAATATACTATCATATGAAAAAAGAAAATGATTGATTAGAGGACCATGCTTAGAAAATTTAATACCATTTATAGCACCAAATGTCTCCTTATCTCAACCCTCTTTTAGGAGTAATCAGGCCATAAGGCTGATCATTTAACAGAACAGTATAAGAGACTGTTTGCACACAATACATCACTCGTTCAATCCATTTCTCATGAAATCCCAACTCCTAAAACAATTTTTTCAAATAAGACAATTCCAATCCATCATAGGCTTTCGACATGTCACATTTTCCACCATGAATTCCTTATATGTATGCTGATGAGTTTTCAATCCATGAAAAAGCTCATGTGATATAATTATATTGTCATAGATGAGCCTTTCTGAGACAAATGTTGTTTGGGTTGAAGATATCAGTGAAGGCATCAGAGGTTGAAGCCTCTTCACCAAAATCTTGGAGACTGTACAGAACAAACGCTAATAGGCCTTAGATATGACATTAGAACAAGTTCATGGATCTTCAGCAAGAGGCATATTTGTGTAATGTTCAATTAAGAGGGAAAGGAGCCTTCATCAAAGAACCTCTTGACCTCTTAAATCACTTGAGTACCAATAACTGACCAGAATGTTTGAAAAATAGGTCGTCATCTCATCAGCTCCATGAGCACTAGTTACCTTAATGGAGAAAACTGCATCCTTTATTTTTTGATCTTTAATTGGTCTAATAAAATCCCGGTTCATCTATTTAGTGACTTTAGAAGAGAAACCATCAAAGAAGTATGTAAAATTATCAGGTCCTGAGGATTGGAATAGATTTTGAAAATAACTAGCAGCAATCTCACCTCTAGCAGCCTCACTCCTTTGTAAATTCCCTTTGTCATCTTTCAAGTGCAAGATTATTTTCCTTGTTCTATCCTTTTTCACAGACTGGTGGAACAATTTGGTATTGTTATCTTCTTCCTAAGCCATTTGTCCTTACCTTTTTGAGCCCTATACATCTTTTTGTCTTATATGCTGCCACCATGTCTTTCCTTAAGCTGTAAATCTTACAGGTACAAGGATTTTGAGAAGATTGTTTAGTTTCCAAAGCCATCTGAATCTGATGAATTTTGTCGTTTGCATTCAGGTTTTGTTTTTCTTCCATTTACACAAGTTCTTTGTGCACTCTCTCTGCCTATCTACGACATTGCCTGATTCAGTGATGCTCTGCTTATTCCAAGCTTCCTTGATGATAGTTTTATCATCTTCCCTGAGCAGGAATCTTTTATCAAACCTAAATTGGCTTATATAAACATCTTTAGATGAGAAGCTAATCAAAATAGGTCTATGATTAGATCCCCTTTTCTCCAAAAATGTTTGGTTGGATGCAGGGAACAACTTGTACCATTCTGAATTCCCAAAACTCATGTCAACCTTGCATTGAATCCAATGACCATACTTTCTCCCCCCAAGTAAAGTTATCTCCATGGCCAGGTAATTCAACCATGTTGCAAGCCTGTATCATGTGCACAAGCTTTGAACAAAGTCTGTCATCCCTTGTAGGTCCACTCAAATTTTTCATGCATGAAGAATTTCATTAAAGTCACTAAACATACACCAAACTTCTTTTCTTTGGAAACCATTTATGGTTAATCTTTCCTAAAGCTTTGATCTATATTTAACATTGACTTTACCATATATACAAGATACAAAAAGCTCCAATCTCCATAAAGGATTTTACAGTCCATCAAGTTCGTATCTACATAGAAAACTCAACCTAAATAGAATTTTTCCATAATAAAGCTAGACCACCACCTCTACTTATAGGGTCAACAGTGGAAACATGGTCATAACCCAACCAAACCTGAAGGTATACTAGCCTATCCTTACTATTTTATGTTTCCATTTAATATACACTCAGGGAAATATTGATGGTGTGTCTCCTTGAGTCTTGGAATCGTCAAGTCTTGAGGCCGCACCAATCCTTGATAATTTCGACGTAAGAGGCTCATTTGGATTGGGGCAACCCTCATTAAGGATTGCCTAGGAGTCATGGCGCTTAGCCTCTTTCTTCTGAATTTCCCCTTCACCTGGACTCTTTCTTTTCTCCAAAATACCTGTTTCCAACCCCTTTTCTTTTCCATCTGTTCCTTTGAACCATTTTCTTTAAATACTCTTTACTTTATTTTGCTTATGTGAGGCCTCTTCCTTTGGCCTTTCCTACTAGAAAATGTCCCTGAGGAACTAGGTTGAGATGAACCTAGCCTATAAATTGTTGGACATATCTGAAGAGACATAATTTAAGTGAGTTTGGTGGTTGTTAGCTCTTCTCTCTCTCTCTCTCTCTCTCTCTCTCTCTCTCTCTCTCTGTTTTGGATAGTTATTCCCATTGAGCCCGAGCCCCCTACTCTGATGGCAGCAACCATTAGCTTTGGAACATGAGGATTTTCCAAACTTTCTTCCATCCTAACATATTTAATATGGAAGTTGAACACGATACATTTTCATTTATCAACTTGATTGGTAACAAAATGTGGTGGCTCTACTTTTAGAATTGTTTTCTCAGGTAAGGGATCCTTCTCGATACTTTGGATAGACGCTTTCACCCTTTCTTCTCTGATAATTCTTTCTGAATCATCACCTCATGAGCAATTCTTGTTCTTTCGGTGAGAGGATGTACCCCAACTTGAGCTTCCGTGAGCACTCCAAAGAGGGGATCTGACTTACTTCTAACAGTTTCCTCAACACGGTTAGAGCTTTGACCTTTTCCTTCCCAACCTTACCCCTTTTGTACTTTCAAAGGACAACGGTTCTGCTCATGGGTCAACCTTTGCAAGTGAAGCATATTTTTTTATCCTTTCATAATCATACAAGATATTCATTGTTTCTCCATTAGGACACAACTTTTTTTGGATCTCCTTATCGGTTTGGAGACATCAAGTCTAATCTTGACCCGAACATAATCCTTGCACTGAGATTTCATTGGGTCAAAAGCCACCACAATAACATGTCTTGCGAATTCTCCTAAGGCCTTCAGTGTCTCCTTCGTGTAACGATTCTCTGGAACATTACGCATATAAACCAACACTTCGATAAACTGAAGATAGTCCGCCGGTGGGGTTTAATCCCATCGTTGCATCACTGTAGTGCACTGATTAAACGAGTGCACTATATTACGGAGAACAGTCTCCAGGTCGTGTTCATAATCGAAAATGAACTGTAATCTTTCTTTGGACAACGGGACCCCTTTCACCCTCTGATAGAGCTGTCATTTTCTAGGCATATCCAGAATGAGTTCAGAGATGTTTTGACACGCTAGGTTGAGGGTCATTCCAATGATACTCATCTTTTTTCTCTCTGAGTTATACTGAGGTAGATCTCGGAGCACAAATGCTTCATCATCTTCCTCCAAATGCATAGCCATCACAGCTCTATCAATTTCCAACGACATTCGATCTAAGATTATGTTAACAAAGCTCCAAACGATTCGTAGATCTAGAAATCTTCACTCGTAAACCTTAAGAAAGGAAGAATTGGATGAAGATTTTGGTAAAGTTATGAAGATAAGGACATGTATTACACATATATTGGGTAAACAACCCAGCCAATAGTTCTTCAATGTACTTTGGAGATGGAGATAAGCGAGTTACATGTTCATTCAGACTCTCAAGTGCTTATCAACTTATTGTTGAAAAATTAAGATCGTAACGATGTTTATGTTCTCTTGTTGATATACGACAATTTGCATCAATGTTTGATGCTATTTCTTTCGTCTTTATCATTGCGGACAACTAATATTTTTGCTGATTCTCTTGCAAAAAATGATATTGCGACATTGTTTGCCTCTTTAGAGAGTGCTTAATAAATTTTTCTATTGTCTGACAAAAAAGGATAAATTTGAAAGTAAAGAAAACGTAGAAAAATACCATACATTGTTCCAAATTTTTTGCATAAGAATTTTTTTAAAATATTATTGAATAGTCCAATGACTTAATTTGGTGTATAATGAGGGAAAATATTACTTAGTTTGTAGGGATTTAAAAGATTTAAAATATTGGGGGAATTTCACCAATTTCCCCTCTTTGTGAACAAAAAAATGGGAATATGGTAAGTAGTTTGGGTTTTTGGTAAAATTAAAATTTAAATACATTTTTGGTTATCTACCTAATTAATCGTAGACCAACATGTACCATTTTCAGCAATATATCCATTCGTTTTACAATAAGTAATGTCATTCTTATACATATTAGGAGAGAATTTGCGTGTATACTAAATTTATATATTAGATATAAAATTTGTACATGATATGACTTTTTGATTATTAATAGGTTCTTGCACTTCAATTATTTTATACAACTTCTGAATATTTACTTGTTTTATTATTTTATCGCTCATCCAAATATTTGAAACAATCGGACCTGGTAGATCGGTATTTAATCCAGTACATCCAAAACCGTTTTCACAAACCACCAACATAAACTTTAATCATCACTTCTAGCTCCCTAAACATGCCAGAAACGCTAGTAAAAAGTACGTGGGTAAAAAAAGAGGGATGATTGACTTTGGAAACAAACCACCCAGTGAAAAAACGCAACTACTCCATATTGATCAAACGCCATCTCAACTTCAAACAATTGTACCTAACGTACAATACAAGCAAAATACTAAACACCACTACTTAACTCGATATCTCAACAATTTCTCATCTCGATATCTCATCTCTCCGTTTCAAACTGCAATTCCAATTCTCAATAAAGTCCACATCACACGAATCAACATCCTAACTAAAACTAGAGGCCATCCCACTCAAGCCCCTAGTATTAGAAGTTATACCATATAGCTCATGAACTCCCCAGTTGAGTACTATAAACAGTGAGTCTGTGTTGCTTGTTAGCTCAAGCTCGTCAGTCATACATCCAATTCTACACAAAACCTAGCACAACCGACCATGACACACACAATGCATCGCTGCCTAGGGATTCCGTGGTCATGTTGCACATAGTCGTAACATCATGAGTTGAGCACTCAATTACCAACTTGCCGCGAGTTACAATTTTCCTCCACTGGAAATCCCTTGTAGTAGCCTATACCACGACCATGACGCATTACACCACTAAACCATATGCGTGAACATCCCACATAGTACACATTACTCAATTAACATGCATATTCATCTTTTTCACAATTCTCAAGCAATACCAGTTAACCTAATCTTTAATTAATTAATAGATTTAGGTGATCAAGCAATTAAATCCTAACATTCATCTTAACTACTTATGCTCAACTTAGCGACCAAACACATAATCTCACTCTAGGCGTATAGCCAATATGACATAACAATACATAATACACGCAATATATTCGTATCAAGACTTATGGCTTGGTACTTCTCTTGTTTAATCCTAGGCTAATGCAACCAAACAAGAATTTGAACTCAATGACGATTAGGTATATCCTCACCTTGGCCTAAGGTCTCTAGGGCATAGGGTGCATATTCAACATGTTCTGAAAGTTAAATTGATACTACTAGTGTCAAAATATTGACTACGACTTGCTGACATGGCTCTAGGGTCTTAGATCTATATTTGACAAGTCTAAACCCTAATCCTAAACAGCGGTTCACTTCGAGACAACCTCTACCACGCCAATATCGTTGAAACAGACTTCTCTCCTAAGTCTCCTTCTTTCTTCTCTTTCGAAGGTTCTTTCCTTGGGCACAAAACTTAACTTATTCTCCTCACAACTAGGGTTTGCTTCTTGTGCTTCATATTTGTGACTCCTCCTCCTCCCTCTCCTCCGGCGAAGATGAACTCTCTCTTTCTCCTGGTGGGGTTGCTTCCTTCTTCTCCTTCAGCGGTGCGAATCTCTTAGTGGTCCTCCTCCTCCTCGCAGCGGGAGCTTCCTCTTTGTCTCTCCTTCTCCTCGCGGCTTACATCTATTTCTTATCTACTTCCTAAAATGGCTCTTCTTCTTCTNTCTTCTCTCTCCCTCTCTCTCTCTCTCTCTCTCTCTCTCTCTCTCTCTCTCTCTCTCTCCCTCCGAAAAACAACACAAAGAGAAAGGGTAGCTTTTAGGGTTTGAGAATCTTAGAAGCTAAGGGAGTATTTATAAGTTTCTAAACTATAGTTTTAGGTTTATGAAAATGAGCGTTTGGGGATTTGGGATTAATTAATAAAAATTCAAGCATGAACCGGTTTTACGGGCCAAAATATTACAATTTTAGTAGTATAATAATTTTAGTTTTAAATTTTATTACTTGGCCTTTTTTTTTGAATTATCTTTTATGTCATCTTCTGTTTTTTATCTTTTTATGTTTTTCTCGTCCTATTTGTGCTCGTCTTTTTGGGGATTTAGTGTTTTGTTTCTTCCAATACAAGCATGAAATTTTAAAACCACACAAATCTCGGATTGGTCAGAGCCTGTGAGCCCCTAATCTCCTAGGATGAGGTGAAGCTAGGTAAGATATTCGCTTTTGGCGAGCCAACCCCTCTCAACGCAGTTCGAACTCATGACCTCCTCTTTAAATCGAAGAGTTCTTACCACTGGACCAACATTTCGTTGGGTGGCTCAAATAGTTTGTTATAAGCCAAATCTATAATTATGCATCAGTTATGAAATACATGTTTATTCTCTTTTTTCTAGAATCATTTATAGTTTATGTAATTTAAAATTTTCCTACTGATTATTTATTCTCTTATTCTAATATGGTTTATAGTTTATGTATTTTTAAAATTTTTCTACTGATTATCTTACAAGTTAAGAGTAGAACTGTAACTTTTATCCTTATAAGTCATGCAGTTTTAATTGGATTTATCATAATGAAGAATTTTTTACAGTTTTTTTATATGAAAAATGTTTGTGTTAACAAAAGTAGAAGACAATTAAACTTCCAAAAAATTTTTTTCGCTTTTCGCCATCGTCTTTTTTCTCTCTGTAACAAAACCCTTAAGCTTATCTCTAGATCTAAAAAGTCAACGGCGGCTTTCATAGCGCCGTTCGCAGAATTTTACATTTGTTTATATGATTTTCGTTTCCCCTCTCTATTCCATCTTCTAAACACCCCGATATATTCTCGGCTCTGCACCAATGTCCGATCTTTGAGTGACCATAGCCTCGACGGTGGGAGTTGGCTTCTGAAGGTGACTTCAAGGTGGAGGCGGAATGAGGATGGTGTTGCAGAGATGGGTGAAGGAGGCCGACATTTTTTGGCTCAAGATCTCACTGTTCCGACTCGGATCTGGTGACTTTCCCGAAGAGATTTGAGGAGATTGGAGGAGTGAGAGCCTCTAGCGTCTGTGGATGATTGTATTTTGCTGAGCTACGCTCTCCGAAGTCTCTTTCGGGTTTCATCGACCTAATTTTCTAAAATTTCAATCGGTAGATCTCGCTTTTGCTCTTTGTATGTAGGTTGAATCTGTATGAAGATTTAAGGCTTACTCGCGATGATCTGGGTGGTTTTTGGTGCTTGCGCCTTTGGTTTGTAGCTTGTCCCTATGGGTTTTGTAGGTGATGATCTTCTTGCCATTTCGAGAGAAGCGGTTCAGTCCTTTGGCTTCTTCCATAGCATGTTTCTGGGTCTCTCCCTCGCAGCACTAAGGGTTGTAGTGTTGAACGTTTGTTGATAGAGCGTTGGATGCGCGAAGTTGTGCTTTCTCTCGATCGAAGCTACGATTGGTTTGTAGTTGGTTTCTGTACGGTCTTCTTTGTGAGAGACTGAGGTATGCACGGGTTCGATTAGGTAGTCGATTGTCATCTTGGTCTCTTCATCGTCTACTCGGTTTGGAGGTTGTCGTCTACTCGTGGCTTCTCTCTGTTGAAGCAATATAATGACTGGCTTTGCTCGTGACTCTTTCGACAGAGCAATATAATGAGCTTGATTCTCCAAGTCAAATAATTTCGTCCGCGTGCTCATAAAATTTGCTTCCGATCTAATTGTCTTTATCATATAGATGTTCTATATTTAAATTCCTAGATTGTTCGTAGGTAGTCTTTAATCTTCTTGGTTGGTTGGAAGTTTAGTTTCCGGCACTTGTTGACCGGCTTTTGACTTTGGAGGTTTCCTATAAACTCGCCGGCTTGTTGGCTCCGGAAAAGTTGTCTCACCTTTGCCAGCTAAATGTATCTCTTGCGTTTTAGTTTAATAAAATCGAATTAGATGGAGAAAAAAAAACAAAAGTAGAAGACAAAATAATTTCTGTGTAAAACAGTCAGACCATTAAAAAAAATTGGACTATAAATCATAAATATTAAATACTATGCTAAGGATGACAATTGTGAAGGAACGTGGCAATTGAGTGAAAAAGTCATGTAATAAAGGGCAAAAAGGAAAACAAACATAGAAGATTGGTTTGTGCTTAATCTCTCCCTCTCTCTCTCCATCTGATCATCACTCCTTTAAACTCACCATCAAAGAAATTCCAAATTTCTCGGATTTTATTTCCATTTTTTTCCTTACAATCCTTAAAACCCTATAGCCTTTTCACGCCAACTTCTAATTCACCTCAAAGCTCAAGAAGCTTCTCTATTTCTGTAAGTCTTTAAAATTTTGATTTTTCCGTTAAACAAAGAAAGAAAAACTAATCTTTACCAGAGAAAGAAACCTGATAAATATTTTGTGTTTTTCCAATTTTTATTCTGAAAAAAACAATCTTAGATCTAATGATTTTGATTTCTTGATGAAAATTTCTAAACCAAGAAAGCCAAATACAATTTAGAAGTGAAGCAGCCTATTTTGTTACCTAAGTTATGTCTAAAAGTTTGTTTTCATAAAATCAAGCCAAGAGCTTGACACCTGTTTCATCTAGAGTCTAACGATCTGCATAGAATCCAGAACACACAGTAATAATGAGACTTTATAAAAAAAATTTATTTATTTTCTTGTTGGTAACTAAGAAACAAACTCAATTAATTATTTCTTTTACAAACACCAATCCTTAATTTTATATATAGAGAGAGCTAAAACAAAACCATGGAACTCGATTTCTGCATCTTTTGTTTTTCTTATCTTTATAGTCTCTCCATTGATAATCGCTTCCAGCCGAAAGTTAATGTGTTCAGGATCTATAGAGTAGCTTAATAATAGCTTCTGTATTCTTGTAGCTGTTTCTTTGATTTTCTCACTTTAATTATCTTTGTGCATCAAAGTTATTACGAATTTAAGATCATCAACTTTAAACCCATTTTGTCAAAGTCATCTTTTTTAAAAAAAACTCTGTCAGATCTAAAAGAGTAGTGTATAAATTCGAATCAGAGAAACTGATATCTTAAATATGTACATATAAGTACTCATCTCAAGAAAAGTAGATAAGGATATATAATATACCTAGAGATTTGTTCATATGAGATTGTTTCTTTATGTTTTTGTTTCATCTTCTTATTGCAGGCTTGTGGGCTGAACAAATTTATTTTCAGACAGTGCTTATGATGACTCTTGCAGCAGCAGCTGCAGACAGGCTTAAACGAAGCTGTATCTACTGACTTTGATGGTGATATATCATAAACCCTAAATTAACAAAAGAGAGAGAGAGTGAAATCATTTTAGTTATTTGGTCTTTTTCTCTGAGGGTTTTTCATCATCAATGCTTCACAAGTGCAGTGGTTAAAAGTGAAAAAAAAAAACTCCATTTTTTCACCTTCTTTCATAAATCCCACGGCCAAAAAAAACCCTAAAGTTCAGATTTTTTTTTTTTTAATTTTGGGGGAGAAGGAATAAGGACAAACCCTAAAGTTTGGATTTTTAAAAGGGGATGAGATTTGATGGTGAGAGAGATGTTTACGAAAATAGGAGATGATGAAGAAATGATTGGAGATCTGATGAAGAACAACAACAATGGCGAGAACCGGTTAAGCCGGTGGCATCAGAATTCATCCCGGATAATTAGGGTTTCGAGAGCTTCCGGTGGGAAAGATCGACACAGTAAAGTGTGGACTTCGAAAGGAGCACGTGACCGACGTGTCCGGTTATCAGTCTCAACCGCTCTTCAATTCTACGACCTTCAAGACCGGTTAGGTTATGATCAGCCGAGCAAAGCCATTGAATGGCTAATCAAAGCTGCTCAAGATTCAATCTCTGAGCTTCCTCCTCTCAACAACACTAATTTCCCAACTGAAGAAGACGAGAATCAGGCTCAGGCTCATGCTCATGCTCAGACACTAACTGCAAACTCCTTGTCTAAATCTGCTTGTAGTAGTAACTCTGACACGAGCAAGAACTCATCTGGTCTTTCTCTCTCGAGGTCGGAGCTCAGGGATAAAGCTAGAGAGAGGGCTAGAGAGAGAACAGCCAAAGAGACCAAGGAGAGAGATTGTCATAACAACAACAACCTCACTACTTCCTTTACCGATCTGTTAAATTCCGGTTCAGATCCGGTTAACCGGCAATGGATGGCTCCTTCTTCATCGCCTGCTCCAATGGAGTATTTCAGTTCGGGTCTAATTCTCGGGTCGGGTCAAACCCATTTCCCGATTCAAACAAATTCTCATCCTTTCTCATCAATCTCTGATCATCAGCATCATCATCATACTCATCAAGAGTTTTCTTTCGTTCCCGAGCAGTTGATTTCTCCGGCAGGATCCAACGGCGGAGGAGCATTCAATCTCGACTTCAACATGTCGACATCCTCCGGCGCCGGAACCGCCGTGTTCAATGGTTTCAATAGGGGGACCCTTCAGTCCAATTCAACAAATCATCATCATCAGTCTTTTCTCGCTAATCTACAGAGGTTTCCATCATTAGAAGGTGGTGGAGGAGGAGGAGGAGCACAGTTCTTATTCGGTGCACTGCCTGCAGAGAATCACAACCACAATCACCAGTTTCAGCTTTACTATGAAAGTGGATGCAGAAACTCAGACCAAAAGGGCAAAGGCAAGAACTGAATGAATCAATATCTACTTAGTTCTTTTTAGAACTGAACCATTTGCATCTCCTTTTTTTTTGTTTTGAAATTTATCTATTAAGTTTTTGCTTTATCTTCGCCCAAATGTCAATCTTCCTCTTCTGGATCATCATTTCCTTAACGCTTGTTAAATCTGTTTAGTGTTCTTTCATTTTAAGGGTCTAATTTGGAAATCTCTTCAAATTGGGTTTTTGTAATGTTGTATTTGTGATAATGGCATTACTGTTTTTAGGCATAAAAGTATAGTTTAATTTTTATTGTCTCTTTAGTTAATTGGTATAGTACAAAGATACTATTTCTTGGTATTAATGAACAAGGAGGATAGGTCAAGGTAATAGGGCGATTCTTTTAAGGGTACTAGATTGAATCAAATCAAATATCAGAAGAGAAACAAATAGAAATTAAGTGATATGACATGAAAATTAAAAGTTAAAACAAATAGTTACTGTTACACATTAATTAAGGTTAATTTTGTAAGGTTTCATTTTGAGAGAAATTTGTTAGGTTAATTTTTGCTTACAAAAATTAAAGAAGAGAGATAAGTAATTATGATAGATAAATAAAACTAAAAATTTGGGGTAATGCCCATTAAGCATTGAACAGAGTGAAAATTAAAATGATTTGTCTCCTGTTGTGCTCTCTGTTCGGTTCCCTTCTTCCTTAGCATCTGCCTCTCTCTCTCTCTCTATGTGTATTTTTTAAATCTATATATATTTTCTATATGATATATCTTCCCCATTTGACAGCTGTTGCCTTCAACAATGGCTGTTCCCAAAATTTCACAATTTTTTTTGGTTAAGATCTGTTTTTATTATTATTTAAAAAAAAACAAAACTTTTTCTTTTATGGGCTACTTGATTATCTGCACCCACATGGCTAACCCATCTTTTAGGGTACTAGACAAAGTATTATTAAATCCATTCTTTTTATATTTAGAAAGCTTTTAACTTTTGTGTGTGGTTTTGAGATTTAGAATAAAGTTGTTCGTTGTTAAAAAAAAAAGAAGAAGTATAAAGTTGTTTTACTTGTGTTTCATGTGTTTTTGAGGCTTTATCATACATGAAGTTAACAAAAGGATTCGTTAAGAGTAAATTTTCCAGATTAGAAAGAAAGAATATTTATATTGAAAACCTTCGATTGAAAGAAACAATATAGTGGCCTACGACCATCTATAAAATAATGGAGATAGCAAAACATTATTGTAAGAAGCATTTCACCACATAATGTTTTGGATATAACCCCATTTTATTATGTAAACTAAACACTATAATTTGCCAGCCTGTTTAAGATAAAACTAAAGTTTGAATAGAAATTGCTTAACATTGCAGTCGCTGATAAACAATCCTACGATCATTTTCGAATTCATATATGATATCATATTACAGAGTTTATTATTGTATCAGCACTTGTTTTACTTTTACCATATGATTTTTTTGGTTTGTTTGTATGGGTTAAGTAATGTATAGAAATTTGGTTGTTTCATACTCCTTCCATTTCAAAATAATGACTCATACTCAATCAAGTTCCAAGACACATTAGTTCTTCGTATAGTTCTACCCTTATTCTATTGTTTTTGCTTTAGAGGCTGATTTCGCCCGACTTTTCTAGGGTATGATTTTTTTATCAAGCCTTGATGTGCTCAAAGTTTTACCATGAGATATAGCACAATACTACAAGTGCACAGTGGATGTGTTAGTACTTATGAATCGTATCGTCAAGGACCAAGAACCACACTACGAGTTTATAAGAATCGAATTAATCTAAAGCGATGATATGGGGTTTTGGTTGTGGGAATTGTGAGGCATGAAACTAATAGTAGATTATAATAAAATCAAAAAGAATACAATGTCAAATTATCAATAGGAAAAAGTATTAAGTATTGGGGAAATCTCAGGTTAACAAAGATCGATTAAAATAGATAAAAAGACTGATAGATTCAATAGATATGTCCTAGAACTCTAACCACGCAAGGATAATCAATATATTGTTGTCTCAAAACCTAAATTTTTCGACTCCCGTTAGCATTCAAAATTTCACCAAAACTCGGTAAAATCACTCCCGTGAGTTCCAAGGTTTTTGCTCTTCCAGATTATTCAAGAATATTCAACAACACTTTGAGTGAGTAAATTAATCCTAAACTACAGTATTAAAATGGTCAATCAAGAAACAATCATCAAAAAAATCTAGATGAAGAACCCTAAGGAAATTATCAAATCTAACAACATAACAATCAATCCATGAATTCCCTTTGAAAACCCGTAAAACCGATGATTAAATTACTCCAAAATCATCATAACAATAGATATCAATGAGAAATATGTAAAAACATCAATTGATTAAGAGCTGAAAGGTTTAGAAACAAAGCAATATCAATTACAAAGCGAGATCTTCTTCTTAGGAGCTCTTGAAATCAGATCTCTTGAAGGAAAAGGTATAGCACGAGTTATATTCTTCCTAATGTCTATTATATCTCTCAAATTCATGTTTCCCTCTCAAAAAGGCTAAAAATATGTATTTATAAGGTTAGGTCATAAAAGGTCGATGTAGGTCTAGTTTGGGGTCGAAACACGTTTCCACCTGTCGGGGGCAATTTTTTGGCCCAGGCTGGTGGAAAGATTTCCGTCACCCGGTGGGAAAGTGAATTGGAACCGGTTGGCATGATATTTTTGGCACAGACCGGTGGTGAGCTCCTTCTTGCACACATCTCAGTTTCAGGCTAGACGAACCAATATTTAGTAAATTAGGTGTATGGTTTGATTCACTTATCTAAATTCTTTGAAATAAGCTATATTGGAAAGCTAACTCAAAATTTTAGTTGCTGCCCTAATTTTATAAATATCCATTGAAGGATAGACTTTTATCAGGGATGATCTTTCAGATGAATGGAAATTATCCAAAAACCGACTTTTGCTCTAAATGGCTCCAAATTGCTCTAAAATAAATTGTTCGACCTGAAATGACTCTAAACACTACAATTACAAGAAAAATACCAGTTGTGATAAAGCAAAAGTATACAAATCTTTAAAATGAACAAAATTTAAGGTAAAATCATATAAAAATACGGTTTATCATGCCTATTTGAGAATAAATTTTTCCCGGACTTTTATAGAATATCATTTTCTTTTTCTATCGATCTCTTTTTCCTTTTTAAAATTTTTCTGTTTATATGAAGCACAAGCAGAATAAGTCTCCATGAGTCCATAACGTTCAAAATTTTGGTTAGAATTGTTGCCCCTTCGATTATTTCATGGAACCTTAAGCCAACCTTAAATGAAAGGAAATAGTGGGAGGGAAAAAATCACTAGAACTTTATAGTATAAGGCTTTAGGAGTCTATTTAAAGTATACCAAACTCCAAGATGAGAAATTAAGTTTATTAGGTTCAGAGTAGCTTTGAATTTCTCAAGAGAAAAGTCACCATAAATCCAAATTTTGTCTAAGAAAAATGCAGAAATGGTTCTTGATATATAAGATTAGGTTTGGGGAGGTATTATAGGCCAAAAGAATGTGATTTTTGCGTTTGTGCATGCCACTATCAGTCCCATGCATGTGGCTATCGACTACATGACCGATAGTGGCATGAATTGGGAAGAAAACTGTTCTGTAAATGTGGCTATTGGTCAAACGTATGCCGCTATCGACCCCCATGACCGAGAGTCACATGCTTTGGGCAGTTTTTGCTTCTTCTTTGCTCCTTTGATGGCTCATTTTCTTCCACCTTTTCCCCATACACTTAGCTCATGATTACCCTTGTTTCTTCATCATTTAATCCTCTAAAATCCACCATACCAAACTCTCAAGTTGCTCACCAAAAGGTTGTACCTACAAAAGCAAAAAGATGCATGCAAATGCACTAATTCCTAAACTAGACACAACTTAGAAACAATATTAATTCTAGCACTTAAATGCAATATGTATACCCTAAATGCAACTAAAACAAGGATAAAATGAGCTATAAAATGCATTAAAACCTATACACATAACACGGGGATGGTGCAAGGTAGTCCGGGGATTTATCCGTTACTTACACCATTTTTCTGTTTTCTTATGTACTTTTAACTTTTCTTGAGTCATTTTTATGTTTTATTGAGTCCAAAAATATTGGAGATTTCTTTCTAAGTCTCTGGAATATTTTTTTGTGCTAATTTTCGTGTTGCTTCTACATAAGTTACTGACTGCAAATTTTATTGAATGAGAATCTTTTAGTGGACCGATCTACCAGGATGACCAGATCTTTTCAGGATTCAGATTTTCAGTGTTGGGTCCACCCTTAAATGAACTTAATCTTCTCATCATGGGGCTTGATATACTTTGGATAGAGTCCTCTTTCAAGTCTAACACTAAAAAAACCTAATGAGTAATGTCCCTTATGCTATTTTCATGTAAGGTGGATTTAAGGTTCGATGAAATGGGGAAATGAGCAATAAATCTAACCAAAATTTTGAACCTTTTGGAGTCATGGAGACTTATTCCACTTATACTTCATTTAAAAAGAAAGAAAGAAAAAAGAGAAAAAGAGACCGATGAAAAATAAATGATAGCCTAGAAAAGTACGGATAATCATCCTCTAAAACACAAAACTGGAATGAGGATAGAGCTTTATGAAGGATTAATGTGTCTAGAAACTTGATTGACTGTCAGTCATTTATTCTTTGATCAATATTCTCTCGATGAGACTGCATCTTAAATAAAATGAGGAGCCAGTGGAGATTTCATTTTCCCTTTTGATTTTAGCTCGAATAAGGATGATTGCTAAGCAACAGGGAGTACGTGGAAATTAATCTATATATGTTGGTGTTGTTGTATGAAGATAACCGAAAGGATCCCGACACAACGTTCGATACGAAAAATGTAAGTTTCCACATTTTCAAACCTGTTTTTTGTTCTTAAATTTCTCTTTCCTCGAGGAAAAACAAGAAGTTAATTCTGAGGGAATTTATAACCTTAAGTTTTACCTTATTTTCATACAATTTTATTAGAGTTTTCTAGTATTTTTTGTGCAAACCTTTACCAAAAATGGTAATTTTCTTGTATTTATATTGTTCAGAGTCATTTTAGGTTGAGTTATACAATTTGGAGCTTTTTGGAGCAAAAGTCAGTTTCTGGACAGTTTCCATCGCACCAAAAAGCTTATCCTGGATGAAGGTGTTTTCCTCATTGGATCTTAATGAAATTTGGAAAGAAACTATAATTTTGAGTTAGTGTTCCAATAGAGTTGGTTTCAATGAATTTGAATTTTTGGAACTAAAAATACCGAATTAACTAAAGAGTGGTCCGTCTAGTCTGAAAATGAAGTGGGTGCAGGATGGAGCTCACCAACGGTCTGGGGCAAAAGAATCACACCAATCGGTGAAAATTAACTCCCCCATCAGGTGAAAAACATATTCCCACCATTTTGGGAAAAAAGTACCCCCGACCGCTGGAATCGTGTTTCGACCCAAATAAATCGACTTTATGACCTAAATATATATATATATATATATATATATATA